>CAUYRT010049241.1:0-34501 GCA_963574885.1 Lepilemur ruficaudatus
GTCCCAGCTACTTGGGAGGCAGAGGCAGAAGGATTGCTTGAGCCCAGGAGTTTGAGGTTGCTGTGAGCTAAGCTGACGCCACGGCACTCACTCTAGCCCGGGCAACAGAGTAAGACTCTGTCTCAAAAAAAAAAAAAAAAATCTGCATAGGAATTACTTCCACTTATTGGGAAGTGTTAGAGATGTACTTTTCCCTGTTCCTCCCACTAAGTACAACTAAAATCTCTGGTCATTATATATAAAATAAACATAAGAAGAATCTAAAATGTGAATGGAGGAAGACAGACTAGCTAGGAACCTCAAGACTTGAGGAATAACTTATGGTTCCCTGGGTTTTCTTTCATCTTATATATCCTAGACATAGAGCTTAAGAAGCCAACAATCTGGAAATTCCATTGGGCACAGAAAAAGCAGCTCCCATCTCAACAAAAAAGTCTGTTCTCTCTAGCGAAAAGACAAGGAAAGAGGCATCCAACAAAAGGAAAAATTTTTAAATAATAGTCACTCTAGCCAAATAGCATAGGAAAAAAAAACTAATCCTGCATTCATTCTTCCTCCCCATACCACCAAAGGCTGAGTGAATAACCTAGATTTGCATTCATATCAGGCTAAAGTGAGGTGTATTAAAGAAGTCCTTGTAGGAAGCAAAAACTTTATCTCCACCAGGAGGTAACAAGACCCTCTCCTCATGCATGGTTAGTGAAGACAATTTAGGGAGCTTGGACTTTCATTGCCACCCATTAGTAATGAAGCACTCTTCCCCCTCTCCTCTGAGGTGGTGTCGGAGGAGAGACAGAACTTTCACCAACCACCAAGTAGTAATGAGGCCATGTTCCCACCCCTGACCTCCTGTGGTATCAGGGAGATCACCCAGGGAGAAGTAACAAGGCACTTTTAACCCTCCCAGCCAGTGAGGCCTAGGGAGAACCTGAAACCTCCACCCCTAGTCAGCAGTAATAAGAGGGACTAAAACTGAAGAGGGAACATAGACTTCTATCTAACCAGCAGTAATTGAGCAGAGCTTACCCATCATGCCAGAGCAGTTCCAAGAAAAGGCAACTACAACAGAAGGTTTAAATATGCTCCAGAGTCTCAAAACACAATACCAAATGTCCGGGTTTTAATTTAAAAAAAAAAACAAACACTTGTTATATCAGTTACTCAAGCTGCATTTTAAAAGGCCATCAATAGAAGTATACACTGAAATGACAGATATTTTACAATTATCTAACAAAGATTTTTAAGCACTAATTATAAAAATGCTTCAAAAAAGCAATTACAGGCAAATTTGAAACACATTAAAATACAAAGTCCTAGCAAAGAAATAGAATATATGGAGACAAATCAATTAGAAAGTTTAGAACTAAAAAATACAATGACCAAAAGAAAAATATCCCTCAATAAATAAGTTCAACAGCCAAATGAAAGGGACAAAGGAAATACTCATAGAGCTAGAAGATGTAATAATAGAAATTACTCAATTCTAATCTGAAGAACAGAGATAACTGAACTCAAAAAAAAAAAAAAGTGAATAAATCTTCAGAGGCCTGTGGGAATATAACAAAAGACCTAATACTTATATCATTGTATTATCAGATGGAGAGAAGAGACAGGGAAAAGACTGAAAATATACTAAAAGAGATAATTGCTATGACTCGCCAAATTTGGCAAAGGATATAAACTGATAGATTTAAGATAAACAGACTCAAAATAGAATAAACTCAAAGAAATCTTCAACAAGAACATTACAGTCAAATTTCTGAAAACGAAATACAAAGAAAATCTATTGAATAAAGCAAAAAAAGAACATCTATAGAAGAAAAATAGTTTGATAGCAGGTATCTCACAAGAAATCATAGAAGACAGAAAGAAGTCCCACTACATTTTCAAAGTGTTGAAAGAAAAAAATGATCAATGTAGAATTTTATATGCAGTACAAACATTCTAAAGGGATAAAAGGGAAATCAAAACATTCTCAGATAAAGAAACTTTAAAAAACTTTGTCACAAATGATCTACACTAAAAAAATGAATACAAGTAATTCTCTAAACACAAAGGAAACAATAAAAGAAGGAATCTTGGAACATCAGGAAAGAAGAAAAAATACAGTGAGCAAAAAAAATTTTATATAAATAAATACAATAAACTTCCCTTTTCTTCTAGAGTTTTCTAAATTATCTGATGGTTGAATCAAAAGTTGTAACAATGTCTGATATGATTTTAGAGGAACATAAAGGAAATATTTAAGATAATTATATTATAAAAGGGCAACTGTAAAAGACCATACAGAAAAGTTTCTACACTTTACTCAAATGAGTAAAATGATACCACCAGTATATTGTGACAAGTTATGTATGTATAATACAATACTTAGAGTAACCACTGAAAAAGCTATACAAAGAAATATGCCCATAATTACTATAGATAAATCAAGTGGAATTAAGAAAAAAGTTCAAGTAACCCACAAGTCAGGGAAAAGAAAACAGAGAAAAAGAGATACAGAGGCAGAGAACAAAGAAAATCAAATGGCAGATTTAAGCTCTAACATATCAATAATTACTTTAATGTAAATGGTCTAAATATACCAAATAAAAGGCAGAGATTGGCAGAGTTGATTAAAAAAACATGACTTTCATATGCTGCTACAAGAAATTTACTTCAAATATAATGATATAGGCAGATTAAAAGTAAAAAGATATATTGTATAAGCATTAATTAAAAGAAAACAAAAATGGCTATATTAATATCAGAGAAAGTAGAGTTAACTTCAGACCAAAAAAAAAAAAGAAAAAAAAAACAGAGAGGGACATTATACACTGACAAAATGGTCATTATCCTTGGTAGAACAAGAAAACATAGCGATCCTAAATGTGTACATCAAACAACAGAAATGTAAAATAAAGGAAGCAAAGACCCATAGAAATGAAAGTAAAAACAGACAAATTCACAATTATAATTAGAAACTTTAATACCCCTCTCTCAACAATTGATAGAACAACTAGACAGAAAATCAGAAAGGATACAGAACAACTCAACATCACTAACCAAAAAGTTCTAAACAACATTTACAGAAGACTCCACCAACAAAACATATTATGCAATTTTTTCAACTTTCAACAGACCATGAACCAAGATAGGCTATATCCTGAACCTTAAAATAAACCTTAACAAATTTAAAATAATTAAAATCATAGAGTGTGTTCTCTGACCACAATGGAATCAAACTAGAAATCAATCACAAAAAGATAACAGGAAAAATCTTCAAACATTTGGAAACTGGGCAACATATTTCTCCACAATCCATAGGTAAAAGACAATTTCCCAAGAAAAATTAAAAAAATTTACTGCAGTTATTGAAAATGAAATCACAACATACCAAAATTTATGGAATATAACTAAAGCAATACTAAGAGAAAAATTTATGGCACTAAATGCATAGAGTAAAAAATTGTAAAAGTCTCAAACCAATAAACCAAATTCCCATCACAAGAACCTATAAAAATAAGAGCTAAAAAAAAAAAAAAAAAAAACTTCAAATCAAGCAGAAGGAAGAACATAATAAAAATAAAGCAGAAATCAATGAAATTGAAAAGAGAAAGACATTGGAGAATAATCAATGAAACAGAGTTGATGAGCCAATTCTTTGAAAACATTAATAAAATTTATAAATCTCTAGCATAACTGACAAAGAAAAAGGAAAGAAGACACAAATTATCAATATCAAGAATAAAATGGGAAGTCACTACAGACCCTACAGGCATCAAAAGGATAATAAGGGAATATTATGAACAAGTATACACACATAATTTGGCAACTAGGATGAAATGCACCAATTCTTCAAAAAATACAAACTATAACAATTCACCCAACATAAAGTAGAGAATTTGGATAGTCCTATCATCATTAGGGAATTTGAATCCATAATTTAAAAAATTCAAAAAAGAGATCTCCTGGCTCAGATAATTTCACCAAACGTTTAAAGAAAAATTAATATAAATTCTACATAATCTCTTCTTGAACATAGAAGAGGAGGGAACACTTTCCAATTCATTTTATGAAGCTTGTATTAATCTGATATCAAAAATAGGCCAAAAAATGTCCAAAGGAAAACCTAAAGGCCAATATCACTCATGAATATAGCCACAAAAAAATTCTTAGCAAATTATGAGCTAATGGGACTCAGCAATATTTAAAAATAATTATATACCATGACCATGTGGAGTTTATCAAGAAAAATCACATGATCATATAAATTGAAACAGAAGCATTTGACAAAATCCAATATATACATTAATAATAAAATAAACTATCATAAAAATAGGAATAGAGGGAATACCTTCTTCAAATTGATAAAAGATTATCTACCAAAAAAAAAAAAAAAAAAAAAGAACCAAAACCTAGCATTTTATTTAGTGGAAAGACTGAATAATTTCCCATGTAAGACCAAGAACAAGGCAAGGATGTCCACTCTCCCCATCTTGGATAGAGTCACATATAAAAATCAATCCAAAATGGAAGTTCTGTCCAGCACAATAAGGCAAGAAAGGAATATAAAACACCTATGTATCAGAAAGAAAGAAACAAAAATGTCCCTATTCAGATGACACAATTGTCTATGAAGAAAGTCACACACATATATATACACACACACACAACTATTAAAAAAAAATTCCTAGAACTAACAAATGAGTTTAGGAAGTTTGCAGGATACAAAATAAAGATACAAAAGTCAACCCCTCTCCAGACATGTCAATCTTGGTCCTCATTTCAAAACCAGTTTAATTCCTAACTTCTTCAGAAAGCCAGCCCTTAGCTCTAAGGCACACAGTGATCCCTCCCATCTCTGAATTTCTATAAAACTTAACTTTCATCTATTTGTCTTGCTGAGATTTACTTCCTTGTCAATTCAAAGATAAATTTTAGATGCTCCTTCCTCCCTAATCTGGAAAAGGACTTACCTTCCTAAAAAGATAAATTTTTAATTGAAGGCAGAGAAGTATACTGCACACTTCTTACATTTTATATAGTGTTCAGTACAAATATCTACTTTGACCATTTATCAAACATTAATTAAGTCTCTACTAAGTACTAGGCTCTGTACTCAGTAGGTATAACTCTATTGAAGGTGACAGAGTGAGAATTATATTCAATAATTATGGATAATGGTAAAATTTTGAAAGAGTTTCTGTTTATAAAGGAACAATTTGAGACTACAGAAAATCTATCTGGCCCATGCCCTGTTCCCCCAGGATCAGGCTTTAACCAGAATGTTAACTAAGAAGGGAACATTTCCAACCTGGTAAAGGGCAGCTGAAAAACTTACAGCTAATATCAAACTGAATGTAGTTCCTTCATATTAGAAACAAGACAAAGAACTCTGCTATCATTGTTTCTTGCCAACATTCTAACTTAGAGCAATCAGACAAGAAAATGAAATAAAAAGAATCTGGAAAGAGGTAAAATTGTCTTTCTTCCTGGACATTTTGATCACCTGTGCAGAAAATATGATGGAATGTACAAATAAACTACTAGAACAACTGACTGAATTTATCTAGGTTACAGGATGCAAGATCAATATACAAAAATTATTTTTATTTTTGTATACTAGCAATGAATAGACATGGAAACTTTTAAAAAATACCATTTACAATATCATCAGAAAATCTGAAGTTCTTAGGGATTAATTTGACAAAAGATGTCCAATATCCGAACATTAAAAACTACAAAACATTACTGAGAGAAATTAAAGATGATCAAAGTAAATGAATAAATATACAGTGCTCATAAATCAAAGACTCAATATTGTTAAGATGTCAATTCTTCACAAATTTATTTATATATTAAATGCAATGTCAATCAACATCACAATGGGTTTTTTCCCTAAAAATTGGCATTTGATTCTAAAATTCATATGGAAATAAAAAGACCTAGAATAGGAAAACAAGTTTTAAAAAGAACAAAGTTGGTGTACTAATTTACTACCTATTATTCAGGCTACACACCTGTACAGCATGTTACTACACTGAATACTTTAGGCAATTATAACAAAATTATATTAACACTGTATTTGTGTATCTAAACATATCTAAATATAGAAAAGGTACAGCAAAAAATACAGTATTATAATCTTATGGGACGACTGTCATATATGTGGTCTGTCATTCACCAAAACATCATCATGAAGTATATGACTATATTTGAAAATTACATATATGATAAAAGACTTGTGTCCAGAATATGTAAGTAATTTTGAAAACTCAATAAAAAGAAAGCAAAAATCCAGTAAAATATTTGCAAATGATTTGAACAAATATCTCACCAAAGAAGAAGTCTGGCTAATAAGTACATGAAAAATTGCTCAATATTGTTAACTATTAGGGAATTGCAAATGTAAACCACAGTGAGATATCACTACATACTTATTAATATTAAGATGGCTAAAATTAAAAGAAAAAAAGGCCAATTTTATGAAATATTGGCAAAAATGTGGAAGAGGTAGAACTCACATACATTGCTGGTGGAAATATAAAATGGCACAACCACTTTGGAAAGCAGTTTGGCAGTTTCTTAAAAAGTTAATCACACATCTAATGTATGATCTAGTCATTCCACTCCCTGAATGGCTATGTATACAAAGATATGAATAGTCACATTAGCTTTATTTATAACGGCCAAAAACTGGAAACGACTCAAATGGCCATCAGCAGGTGAATGGGGAAACATTTTGTGTTATAGCCATACAGTGGGATACTAATTTGCAATAAAAAGGAATGAACTATATTCAACAATATGAATAAATATCAAAGATGCTGAGTGAACATAGTCAGACGAAAGAGAATACAAATGATAGTATTCATTAATATAAAACTCTATAAAATTCAACAAATTTACAGAAAGAAGACAGAAAGAAGACCCTGGTTACTTGAGGAAGGAGCAAAGAGAAGTGGAAAAGGAGGAAGAGAGAAAGGGACAAAGGCACATGAGCACACTTTTTGTGGAGATGTATATACATTTATTAGTATTATCTTGCCCATGGTGATGGCTTCATTGTGTATACATTTGTCAAACTTATCAAATTGTAAACTTTAAATATATACTGTTCATTGTATGTCAATTGAACCTCAATAAAGCTGTTTAAAATATACTGAACAGAAACTCCCAATATTATGGCCACACGTCAGACCAATTATTCAGGATCTCTGGGAGTGAGACTCATCCAAATATTAATATCTTTTAAAGTTCCCAAAGTGGCTCTAATGTGCATCCAATGTTCAGAAGCACTGCAATACAGAAAGGCTCTAGGAAATAATAAAGGGAAAAAGTAATCAGCGATGTGCTATGTTCTGGAGAAGCCAAGCAATGAGAAACTAAGAAGAAGCCACATGATCAAGCAAAGAAGTTAATGACATCTGTCAAAAAAAGTGAGTCAGGCAGTGACTCATGCCTGTAATCCTAGCATTTTGGGAGGCTGAGACAGGAGGATTGCTTGGGGCCAGGAGTTTGAGGTTGCAGTAATGACACCACTGCACTCTAGCCTGTGCAACAGAGAGAGAGAGACCCTATCTCAAAAATAAAAAAAAAAAAATTTAAAGTGAGTCACAGTGTGATCTACAACATCAGCTACTCTGGGTTCAACTAATATTTTATTCCAAAAATTACACAGAAAACCTTCAGGCAAGGCTCTAAAGGGGAGGATTCTATTGGCTCTGTGACATAGTGATGGATGACTTAGGTTCTATAACAAATTTGCCAAGTGGGAAAACATACACATACATATGCTTTGTTTCTATTTTAGGTTTTCCCATGGAACTCTTACAAGAAAGGAAAATCACAGCTTAAAATTCCTTCAAGACATAATGCAAATTGCCATAGCTTTTAATTTTTCAATTACAAAAAATCAGGACAGAAGGCAAACATTTTTATTTCTCTAGTGCTTCTGCTACCAACTTAGTCATACATTTGCAGAAGCCAATGCACAGGTACAAATACTTTCTATTATAGAAACTTAGAGTTTTGAAGGAGGATAAGGATCAAAGGAGGTTACCAGAGGCTTTTTACCTATGGTCTGAGTGAGCTTCAGAATACTGTAGACAACCTTACATTACATGTATATGTAAATTTTGGAAAATAATGAGGCCAGAGCTTTTTTATACACAGAAACCTTGCTGGCCTAAAAAGGTAAAGAATAATTACCCCAAAACAAGCATATCTGACCATACTTTTATTCAATAAACCATAGTCCCCAATGAGGAAACAACTTCCCTAAGAGTGGGGAGGTTACAGTCTTAAGTCACAAGAATGCCACTGTAGAAAACAGACAGATATGTTAACCAGACCCACTGAACAGCTCTTATTACCTACTTGTATGAGGTCCATTTAACATATTGGCAAATCTTTCTACCTCAATGGCAAGGCATATTTGAGGGATGATGACAGATCTTCAGCTATTCTTACTGAATAACCCCTGTGTATAGCTCTCTGCTGGAGTACTTGGATGAAAAGCCAGGAGTCACAAAATTGGAACTTTTCTGAGCAATTTTAAAAGAGCAAGTGTTTTAAAAGCCTTTTTCAGTCATTTTCCCCACAGGGCTAATTCCTGTCTCAGGCAAATGGAAAATATATCTCAATGAAGAGGATTATAAAGTGATTATAGTGTATATGGTGGTTACTCTGATTCCACTAAGTTTGGGGGTTAAAGGCAAGTACATACAGAAGGAATGTGAGTGCTAGAAAGGACCACAGAAATGGTCAGCTAGTGAGAAAATGAAAACACAAGACTTTTGGGAAAGAGTTGAAAAAGTTAATCCTGGTCTGAAGGGAAATATGAAAATGTTATATTTTTAGAAATACCATGCCTGTTATCCATAAAAATCACAAGAAGAGAAATTTATAAAATATTTTTTATCCCCAAGTAACACAGATTCTTGCCATAAAAGAAACATCTCAGGCTGCAGAGTCAAGCTGTATTTATTGTTCCACTCACAAGAACCCCCATAACAAATAAATCTCTCTGCATCAACACTATTGTTCCATTTTCTTATGAATTTCCTCTCTCATCTTCCAGTTTCTCTGATTGGTTGAATAAACACAATAATTATCCTACTGCATGCATGCGTTTTCTATTTAGTTCCCCTTCTGTAATGCATATTAAGGCATCCAATATCAACACTATCTTTACTTACCTCTATATTTGTTTTGGTTCTTTTCTAAACTCCTTCTAGGACACCACAGTTTTTTACATTGGATTGGAATACCCTACGGTGAGCACTAAATTCTCACCCATATTGAGATTCAGAAAAGGAAAATCACGTTAAACGGGAATGGCAAATTTCTAGGCTGTGATGATAAAAAGTTTAATAGAGGCAGTTGACAACAGACAAACATTATAGTTCTTAAATGGTTATAATTATTAATGTGCCAGACATATTTTAAAAGAATTGTTTGAATCTATGGCTTTAAAATACGGCCTGATAAATTGCAAGGTGAAGATTAAATGACTTTACTCCTTGAGAGTCGCAACAGAGCCAATGTCTTGGAATTTAGATAGAATCAAGAGTGATCTTACAAAAACAGGACCAGAGTATATAATCTAAAATAAACCATAATCTAGGCCAAGTTAAAATGTACTGGGAGAAAAATGCATTGAGAAAATGGCAATAAGATCCATCCACTTATTTTTGTAACTCCCTTAGCCACTACAGACCATGAAACGATGTCTCTGCCAGAAATAGCCGTATTAGAAACTATTGCTTAAAAGAATGATCGAGAACAGTGGTTCTCAAAGTGTGTTCCCTGGAAAAGCAGCATCAGTGTTACCTTAAATTTTGCTTGAAATGCAAACTGTCAGGCCCTACCACACACTAACTGACTCAGAAATTCTGGGGATAGGGCCTGTCAATTGGTTTTTTAATATACTTTCGGCACAATTCTGATATTCCCAAAAGTTGGTCTGCAAAGATATGAATCAATCTTACGGTTTTTAGTTGATTTTCTTTTTGGCCTCAGCCTAAAGTAGGGGCTAAAGGTACATAGAGACTATTTTCACAAATGACTGTTCTTGAATAATATATTGCTTTATCCACATTGCCCTTCTCATTAGAGGAAATTGTGGTTATTGAAACCATATTGTCCACTCTATCCTTGTTATTGTTTTCTTAAAAATGGAGGAGAATCTGGTTTGTCCATTTCCATTAACACTGACTTAATTCAGGACTTCATTATCTTACCTGAGTTTTCATCCCCACCAAGTGATCTAAGCCCCTCCCCCTTTGCCCTACCCCCATCTCCCACTAATCAGAGTAACATATCTAAATATAACTCTGATCATTGACTGTTTCTGTCCCTTCAAAGGCTTTGCCTTCCCTGCAGTCTTGTCTACAGGACAACCCAAACTCCCTGGCCTGGCTTTTAAGGCCTTTTAAAACCTAGCTCCATCCTAACTTGCAGGACTTAACTCTCACCTCATCCTATCAACTATCCTGTTCTTTAGGCAACATCAACATTGTTATTCCTGGGTCCTCCCAAAGTCTCTTAGGTGCTGAGACCTATGCTTACTCTCCCTGGCCTGCACAACTATAGTACTAACATATACACACTTGTAGATTTACAGTTCCATCGATTCTCCCCTCATTTCAGTTCTCTCCTGCATCTCTCTTTCAGGAAGTAAAGCTGCAGCGGCTAATATGATATACTAAACTGTGCCAAATGGAAAAGGCCACAGGTAACCTCTCTAATCACAGGCATATTTTAAGTCAGACCTTCTAGAAGAAGGGTTTCTGCTCCTCTGATAATCCATCCATAACCCAAAAAGTGGAAGTTTCATGTTCTTTAGGTAGAAAAGTTAGTAGTAGCATGTAAGACCAGTGAAGAATATCTGGAAGTCTAAGCATAAACTTTTGGATAAGATCATGCCAGTAGAGTACAGACAATGTCTCTTGCATATATATAGGTGCATTTATCATATACCCTGAACTATCTGGACAGTTCCAATTTCAGAAATGAAATTTTTTCCATTATCTCCCTAAATCATTAGTTTTAAGATTTTGTCATGCAAAATATACCCTAGACCTCTTATGCCAGCCACCTAGAAAAGGCATTAAAGTGCTTTGAGCTATTGTGTTTTTTCATCCGGAAAACATATCTAAATCAAAAACTATTTGCCCAACACATAAATAACTCTGACTCATATCTGAAATCCATGTAATGTCAGAATTAGAAAAGCAATTTCTCCAATGAGAATAACCTCTTCATGACTTTTTGTATGTTAGCCACAGTTTGGACAGAATAACTCTTATGAGCGGTGACTGACTGATACCGAACATGCTAAAAGAAGGGATTTTTAATTTGTAATTAAAAATAAGCCAATGCTAACTAAGTTCAATGATTAGTGTCACTTCCTTTCATCCTGCTTTGTGAGTATGGAAGTTGGCAAGGGTTTTATTTCCTGCTAAAATTGTTTAGACTTTACAATTCACAGTGATTTTATTGACAGGGCCAAATGTTGATTCTACCAGTTGAAAACACCCTAGTGAAATGACACTGGTGTCTGAAAACCGCCATGGTTGAATCCATGTGTCCTCTGCACATGAAGTTCTTTCTGGCCTGGATAATTTATTGCTGATGCCCATCAAAGCAATGATAATGGTTCTTGGCTCAGTGGCCATTGTTTATTGTTGCTTTTGAGTCTAATTAGCCTCTTAATATAAAAGGAATTTTTCTAAGAGGAAAATTAAAATAATAAGAGAGAAGGTGTTGATAAGAGATTATCAGGGATCTGTTCCCTACATTCCTAAACCTATTTGAGTTCCTGGGCATATATTAAAGGTATTTTCTATAATTAATGTTTAAAGCAATATCAAATTGATAGTCTGGATTCTATGAACCAAGTATTTCCACTCAGAACAAAAAATCATTATTTCAGAAATTTTAAAGCATCACACTTGATCCGTAATCTATTGCATAAAGTAAAGAACTGTCAACGCATTTTACAATTTGTGGAGTTTTCTCACAAATGAAAGCTTCTTTTTGTTGCCATTCTTTTTCCAGAGTGTATCAGAAACTTTGGACTATGGATAAAGAGCAAAAAGGAACACAGTTATAACACCTCTTTGATGCACAACAAGGGACGATGCTTATGTCATGTGATTAACATATTTATCCAACATAGGTGATAGAGATGATGTAAAAAGAGGAGGCAGCCTTACGCTTCTGAAGGCATGATGCTTATGAAGTTTATGCATCTGTAATGTTTATGACCATCAAGTACCTAATACCCAAACACTTAGCAGCATCTTGATTAAAGAAATAAAATTCTAGGAAGCAAAAAATACTTTTTAAATAACTCAAAGTTTTACTTGTATTTCTTAAAAAAAAATTGCAGATGTACACTGATGCTCACTTTTTTAAGCGCCTTCTCCCTTTCTTGCCCACCCATGTCCCACAGACTCCTCAGCTTCTTCCTCATCCTACTCTTCCCCAAACTAATGTTTCACATTATTGCTCACACATTTATTATTCCCCTTCAGTGCTTTTTTCCTGATCCTGTATCAACAAAAACTCAGAAGATCTAATCTGTCAAGGCAAGATTTTTTGAAGAATGAGGTAAGAGAAGAGAACAAATCAGGCCAAGTCAGAATCTTCTCTGGAGGTTAGGGGATTCATGTTATTCGTTTCCCTCTCATGTGAATCTAAGAAATTATCCAAAATACAATATCAGCACCTAATTTAACATTCGTCAGCTTAATTTCATCTGAGACAGAGAAAGTTTACAAAGTTAACAAAATGAAGCTAGTTTTTGCTCACTTTTAGGTTTAGAATTATCAGGTAGGTTAAGCCACTTTTAGAAATAGAAGAAAAATATTTCCAATTTAGACAATCAGAAATGTTTTGTAATTGAAAAATGTTGAGGAACTATTGTGATAGATACTGCCCCTTTTCCCTCAATGTCTTACACATAAGAGTTTCTCAATAAATATTTCTTGGTTAATTAAATTTTCAGATTATTTTTCCTTCATTTTTTTCTTTATTGAAGCATACTTTACATATCATGCTTTTACTCCATTTTAAGTGTACAATTAAATGCTTTTTAGTGAATTTACCAAGATGTACAGTTAATCACATAAATCAGTTTTAGAGGAATTCATTCCCCCTATTGAGACCCCTAATTCCACTCCCCAACTACTTTTCAAGCATGTCCTACCCCTCCACAGTGCCCACCACGTCGCTCAGATGTGGGTTTACCCCCCACCCCCCAAATCCCTAGTGAACACTCCCACCATTTGAGCACCATAGTGTTAATCAGTCAATACCAATTTGATGGCGAGTACAAGTATGCTATTACATTTGTAAGATTTAATAAACTTTGAGTTGTTTCCAAGCTCCACTTGCCTATCCTTGGTGCCTGGGTATTTAAAAGGAGGTTTTCTCAGACATAAACAATTTCCAATAGTATTCCTAGAGCATCCTTACCATAGAAAGTAAAATGATTATCCACCAAATCCATTAGTGACACATCAGCTGAAAGCTGATGAGAGATCATCAGAACATTATGTTGGTAAACACATTCTATTGTACTCTGATTCTTCAGAGAACTCTTTCATGCTTTAACTTCTACTGCCTTCCCCAGATGTCCCTGCCTTTCTATCCCACCTGGATGCAAAATGAGTCACTGATTTTCATTTGTACACTCAATACTGAGCATATAGTAGATAAAAGGAAACTCTCAAAGATAGCCAGGGTTCCATTTAAAAAATACATAATTATAAGGGAATTCACTACAATTCTTCAAAAGAATAAATTCAGCTGTTAATGACTAATGCAACCATTAGGTAAATTTCTTTTTAATGTAGGATAGAGGAGATGTTGACACCATATCTTAATGAAGTTTCAAGGGCTTTTTCTCCCCTTCCTTTTTCTGTAACTTATTCCATGCCTCCCTCTTCAGATTGATTTTGTTTCTAAAATAGAGTCAGATGCAATATGAATGTCAATTCTTTATGTGTGTAGAAGTTGAGTTAATTCTTCCCCTTTTAAAAAGAGAATGGGAGGCTGTACTGTCTGCCATTCATTCATTCAACAGGAATGTGCTGAATGGCTCTTATTTGCCAGGTTCCGTGTTGTGCTCTGAGGATACATGATAAAGCAGTCATGGTTTCCAAAACTCACAGCACTTATATTCTAATGGAAGAGCTAGAACAGGTATTGGCAAACTCTGTCCCACGGGTTAAATCTAGACCACTAACTCTGTTTATAAATGAAATGTTATTGGAACACACTCATTCCCATTTGCTTGTAATAGGTGAGTTGAGCAGTTGCAATAGAGAACATACAGCCCACAATGCCTAAATATCTGCTCTCCGGCCCTTAACAAAAAATGTTCACCAGCCTTTTACCTAGAAAACAAACAAATAAATAATAACTATATAATTGAAAACCGGTAATATGCAATACGAATGAAACAAACTGCTGTGATGGAAGAAAATAAGGGCTGCTGGGCTGCAGTGATCTCTCCCAGAGGGTGGTGTTTAAGCTGAGATTAAATGGTGAAAGGAGTTGAACATATGAAACACAAGAGAAAGGAGCAGGCCAAATCAGGGAAAATAACACTTAAGAAGAAAAGTTGCACTGTGCTCTGGAACAGATCACCTGGGTTCAAATCCTGGTTCCAACAGTTACTAAAGAATGACCTCAGGCACCTCTCTGTGCATTGGTTTCCTCAGCTATACGATGGACATAATAATAGTCTATATTTCATTGTGAGTACTAACTGAATTAATGTACATGCAGTGCTTAGGACAGCGCCTGGTACAGAGTAAGTATTCAGTAAGTGTTAGTTATTAATATTGTTATGAATTTTGCTTTGCTATTATCATAATTACTTCAAAAACCCATGACCAAAAAGATCTTGGCACGTTCAAGGTACAAATAAAAGAAAAATGTGGTGGATAGAAGTGGACAAGATAGAATGACAAGAGATGGGGTGGATAATAATAGACATGGTACATTGCAAATGTCCTTTTTTTTAAATAAAGTGTAATAAGGAGTAACTGAAGGTTTTTAACCCTGATAAGTCTTATGTTTTACACAGAACTCCTGGTTACTTGTGGAGAATACATTGGGAAAAGACAGAAGTAGATGTGGGAAAGCCAATTAGCAAGTTACTGTCATAGTCCATTCAAGAAGTAACAAGGATGTCTTAGGATAGGAGCTGTGAAGATAAAGAAAACTAGATAAATTCAAGGTATTTTGAGGAGGTAGATTCAATAGAACTTTCCAATGGATTTAACATGGGAGGTGACAGACAGCAAGGAATCAAGGATGCTCTCAGGCTTCTAGTTGAGCCATCAGTCGGCTTACACTATAATTTTGTAATAGTGTATTATTCAGTACTATTAAGATAGGAAAGAATGGGAATAAGAAGCTATTTGGGTGAAGTCAAGTTTTCAGCTTTGGACATTTTAACTTTGAGTTGCTTGTGGGGCATTCAGATGGACATGTCAAAAACTTAGTTGGATATATGAATCGTAGTGACTTATCACAATGGATTTCTTACATGCTCATAATATATACCTAATAGCAGGGGCTTTTCTTTTCTTTTCTTTTTTTCTTTATTGAAGTATAATTTATATATCATGTCTTTACTCCATTTTAAGTGTACAATTAAATGATTATTAGTAAATTTACCAAGTTGTACAGCTATTCACATAAATCAGTTTTAGAGGATTTCCTTCCCCCTATTGAGACCCCTAATTCCCATCCCCAACTACATTTCAAGCATGTCCCCTCCCCTCCACAGTGCTCACCACATCCCTCAGATGTGGGTCTACCCCCCACCCCCCCAATCCCGAGTGAACACCACCACCATTTAAGCACCATAGTGTTAATCAGTCAGTACCAATTTGATGGCGAGTACATGTGGGGTCCATTCTTCTGGTCTTGTGTCACCTCACTTCGAATAATGGGCTCAAGCTTAATCCAGGATAATATAAGCACACACCCCAAATTCTTTAAAGCAAAAGAAAAGATTTCTGGTCCAGGAACCAACAGAACCTCATACACTGGATTTCATGCTTATGCCTCTTCAATGTCTTTTTTAATTTTTTGCTGAGAGGAAACAGTTTGTGTTTCATAACAAAAGGCAAATCTATTTTGTCTTTCATAACATTAATATTTCAGAATACAGGCCATTTTTCAATATTTGAGAAGAGAACAGATTATCCCTCAATTTGGGCTTGTTTAATATTTGTCACTGGTTAGATTCAGATTGTGCATACCACGCATGAACCTTGGCAGGAATAGCAACAAGTGATGCGGTGTCCTTCTCAGTATGAGAAAGACTCAGTGAGAACATTTGAGAAAGGCTGTTAGTTTGCTTTGGGAAGAGAGGCATTTACTGCACAAGTACTTGCAATCCAAGCCAGCATTTTGCTATTTTTCTTCTCTTAGTCTTGTTATTAAAAGGTCCTGTCCAAGTTCTTCCAGTCTGTATCAAGGTTTCTCCCTTAGCTCCTTTACTCCCACCCTTTCTTTTACTGGTGAAATCCCCTACTCTTTGGATCTGTTTGGTGTTGAAATACAGGCCTCACTATTGAATTTGATAATAGAAACCTCTTCCACCACTAGGGTCTTTAGAAGCTTTAAATATGAATGAAGTAAATAGCAGACCAAGGATTAAATAGAATGTGGAGATGCCTGATCACACCATCCTCACTTTAATAGGAGAAATAACTCCTTGTATTTACAAAATCTTGAAAACATTGTAAAGCTTTGTCATATTTAGTATCTGCTTTTTATGAGAGAGATAGAATACAGCAAAGATTTTAAAATATTAACATGGGATGGTCCTGGGTTGAAATCTTAGCTTTGTCATTTAGGACAATCCTTCTGTGGAAATGTTTCACAAAGCCCCGAAATTTGAACAGCATCGGAGAGCAGTAGCAAAGCACAGGCTGTTAAATAGGCAGGCACTCGTTGGAACCCCAGATTCACTGTCCAATATTTGTGGAATCTTAGACGATTTACTCTCTGGAACTCTGTTTCTTCAGTTGTAAAATGGGGATTACCTTGCCAAACTCTGAGGATTAACAAGGTAAAAGAAAAACAGTTAACTCAGTGTGCCTGGCAGATAGTATATGTCCAATAAATGTGGATTTTCTTCAGTATTCCTTTTTCTCTAGTGACTTTCTTTGGGTGATTCTTTCTAGGGTTGATTCACTCCTTCTTACAAAGTCCATTGGGAAGAATTTCATTATGTAGTAATACTGAGAAAGGTTTGGAAAAATGCAGCACAGGAGTTTTCAATAACTTTAACAGTGTTAAAGTTATGCTGGGCATACGCACGCTATCCTTACTGTCCTAAAATTATGAGAACATGTATCAATGATTGGGAAGTTTACACTTGAATATACTTCATTAAAACAAAATATCTGCAGAATCAATTCAGTAGTCACAAGCCTCTGGATCTTGGTTCTATGCAGAAATTCGCTGTCCGTAATTTAACAGTTTGTTACAATTTGAACTCAAGAATTACTGTAACAGGGTAGGTGAGAAAAGTTTTTAGTATACTCAAAGGAGAAGATTATCAGGGACTGAAGGAACATGGTCCTGTGTAGGGGAAATAGTTACTCTTTCATTGTTTTGACTTCCTGGTAGAGTGCTGGTGTGTGAGTAAGCCCTGGCTCCAAGCCCAGGGGCATAAGCATCCCCTTTGTTCACTTCAGACTGTCGCAGGCATGTGGCATCATAGTCCGGGTAAAGTTGAAATGACCTTACATTCTTATTTTCTAACCTCTAAAGGAAGTTACCTTATGTGTACAGATATTTATGTTTTTTTTCCCTATTCATAAAAGAATAGTTTATCAGAAATGGAATGGGAAGAGGAAGTTGCAGATTTGACAATTGGGTGCTTCTTTATTCGTCTTTTTTTTTTGTGTGTGTGTTTAATATTGCTCATGAAAACGATGACCAAATGACTCGTCATCCAAACCTAGGCACTTCTGAGAGACAAAGGGGATGCTACCAGGAATTACGTTCAAACAAAATGAGCAGATTGGCTCAGGCAAACCAGGCATATGGTCATGCTACCTTTGAGGACTTGTGTCAGGCATTGCAATTACTGTTATGGTTAAACTTGAACAAAATGGTTAAGTTGATAAAACTGTCCATGGACAGCAATTCCCCTAACTGTTGCCGCTGACCTCCTTTCAGTGCCCATCTCTTACAGGCTGTCCAGAGCTCTTCACTGCAGGCACCTTACCAGGATGCAGATTTTAACTGACTTTTCCATAAGAACACATGTGCCCTGTGCCCTGTTCTCTGATGACTCTTCAGACAACTGAAGATTGGTTTTACAAACTCCTTTATGGTAAGGTGTCTATTTCTTCCTTTCTTCCACACAGGAAGTCGTGGTTATGAGCAACATAGGAAATCTGGAATTAAAATATTTGAAGAGTAGCTATTTTTGTTTTAGAGAGAGGTTTTAAAAGGCACAGCATATAAGCAGAAGGCTTCTTATGCTCTGTTTTATGATGTTTTTCTCTTGTGAAGTGCTGACCAGCATTTACAGTTCTTTCATGTGCCTTCGCTCTACTGTCTCACCTCACAGAAGAACCGGTCGTCACAGGTCGTCTATGTACTGTACTGTGGCTTAGTCATGTAGCACCGGTTTCCCATTTTAAAGACGGGTAAAATTGAGATTTGGAGAAGCAAAGTGAGATGCTCAATATCACAGAAAAAATAAATATAAGCATAAGCTGGAATTTCAGATTCCTGAATCTTGGTCTAGTGTACTTTCTCCCATACAGTTTTTCAGAACTATATAAATTTGGGTCTAATTGATGAAGTAATCATAGGCACTTCTGAATTAATAAAGATAATGCAATAATTTTTTTTTTTCACACAGAGTCTCACTCTTGCCTGGGCTAGAGTACCGTGGCATCAGCCTAGCTTATAGCAACCTCAAACTCCTGGGCTCAAGCAATCTTTCTGCTTTAGCCTCCCGAGTAGCTGGGACTACAGGCATGTGCCACCATGCCCGGCTAATTTTTTTCTATATATTTTTAGTTGTCCAATTAGTTTCTTTCTATTTTTTAGTAGAGACTGCGGTCTCACTGCTATAATTATAATAGCTAAGTCATATAGTGCTTACCATGAACAAGGCATTGTTTCCACATGCATTAATGCACCTAACATTTAAATTGATATTTAAAATTGAATCAACATTTAAAATTTTTTCCTATTGATAAATGCAAAGTTTTGATTTTTTAAATTAATGGGAATAGAATTGTTTGCAGCGCATTAGCCCTTTTTGGTTTTATTTGCTTAGAAAGTTTTGGGTAAAATAGTTTCCTCATGTAACCTAGTGCTTTTGGCTCCTGCATCGTACTTTAGGGGAGTATTTTTCGTGATGCATCTTATTGCTTTTGGTTCAAGGCTGAATGTGTTTTTTTCTTACAGTGTTTATATTTGTGTTGAAGTGGTGTGGACTCATATGATTAGGTAAATTTTGTTGCTGGAGGCAATATCATGCAATTGCTTAAAATCTTACTCAGTTCAGATGGTTAACAGTCTTCAGTGGCATTTAACTCCTGTTTTGTGTTCATTTGTATTCTAGTACTTAAAGACAGGAGTTTAGCTAGCTTCCTGGGGTGACTTTCTGCCTGATATTATTGTTTAAACCACATTTCGAATAAAGGGGGGAAAAAGAGAAAAAGGAAAAGGAAAAAGCTGTATAGGAGACAATGTCATCTGTTACACATTAAATGTTTAGGAAGTCTTTTTTCCTAACACGAACCTGAGATATGTTTAGCTGAAAGGCATGGCTTTTTATGTGAATCCAATGTGGAGTCTCCCTGTGAGTGTTTGACATTGAGTGTGCTTGGCTGTAGTGTCCCGTCTGGTCCTGATGTTTTCTTACAGTCCCAGCACCATGCTGTGTGCTTGGCACTTAATACAAATACAACGGAACAAATGGATCAAGACTTAAGGAGAGAACTGAAATATGGGAGAGTTTTAGGAAGGGATTGTTCTGAGACAGGAGATATATGTCGTGTTGGGAGATACCAAGGTGGGCTCTGCTAAACATTAAAAAAAAAGGATATATAATTATTTACAGTAGGGAAGGGACAGAGGAAAGGATCAAGCTAGAAATGTCCACTGTGAACATGAAAATTCAGTGTTATTATTTGCACCCCTCTCTTCAATTTTGTGAATGGCAGGCATTGTTAATCAGTCATGGAAATTTTTCCATATGAATTGGGATATAGAATTAGAACACTTTTTCTCATGTCCCCTAGCATCCTTCTGAACAAATCATGTCATATGGTCACTGTCAACTAAATGGAGTTAGCATATGATTTGATATCCATTTGTCATTACAGTACAAGACCAAAAATATTGTGAAATTAGAGACGTGGCACCTTTGAGGTAAGAGAGTGAAAGACAAGTACATGTATTGAAGCAGGCCTGTGAAACGCAGTCAGATACCAGAGGAAGAGGCGATCCCCATAGGAGAAAAGTGGATCTTACAAACTCAGTTGGGTTGGCATGGATGGGTGAATGAATGAATAGATAATGAGAGGTACATCTGAATTAGTCAGAATGTCTGTATTCCCCTCATGGCATTTCCTTCATTTTTAAACGACCTTGGGCGAGGCCCATATGTCAGATATTTATTGGCAAAGCGAAGATTGGAAGTGGGACAATATCCTGATAATTCAGGCAAAACCTCTACTTCTGTTTAGGGTACAGAAAATACCACTGGGAAAGAGAATTATAAATAAAAATGTGTTTTTCTTTTAGAACAGCATGCTATTATCATCTTTATGAATTTTGATACCATCTTTTACTTAGGAAAGTAAGTGGAATTCCATTAACGTTTGTAAACTACTACTGAAAGTACGATGCAATATAGATTAGCATTAAAATCCAATGCAACTTAGGAGACTTGAGCTCTTGTTTCTAAGTTATTGGAAAAAGCTCCATGTCAGTCATAGTTTGACTAAAGCTTTTTAACAAAAAGTGAGGAATTTCTTAAATTTTATATTGAAGAACAGAATATGCATCCAACAGAGAATGTCTTCTTTTTTTTTATTTCAAAAAATTAGGGGATACAGGTGTTTTTTGTTATGTGGATAAGTTGTATCATGCTGAAGTTGTATCAGACTTTCAGTGTACCCGTCACCATAACAGTGTACCTTGTATCCCATAGGTAGATTTTTGTCCCTCTCCCTCCTCCCTTCTTAGTTTCCAGTGTCCATTACTGTTCTTTATGATCATATATATATTCTTCGTTTAGCTCCCATTTATAAGTGAGAACATGTGGTATTTGTTTTTCCATTCCTGAGACACTGCACTTAGGATAATGGTCTCCAGTCCCATCATCTTATATTGGTGTAAACTTATTTAGAGTTATGTTTACATAGTTTTTACCAAATATCTTGGTGAGCCTCATTTTGTGGGGCTCACAATTTTACTTCTCTGGTCTTTGCTTGAGCTTATCTGTACAACTTCACTTCCTTTTGAACTATTTGCTATAAATTAAAAAGAACATATTACATATATTTTCTTTTTTTTCTTTTTCTTTTTTTGCCTCTTTTTTATTTCAAAATATTAATGGAGTATTAATGTTTTTGTTACATGGATATACTATGTAATGCTGAAGGCAAAGATTTCAGTGTGCTGGCCACCAGGAAAGTGTCCATTGTGCCCATAAGTTTTTATCCCTCACCTCTTCTTGGTTTCCAATGTCTTTGATGTCTTTTTGTGCACACGTGTACCGATCTTTTAGCTTCTACCTATTAGTGAGAACATGTGAAGTTTGTTTTTCTATTTCTGAGATACTTCACTTAGGATAATGGTTTCCAGTTCCATCCAAATGGCTGAAAATGACATTCATTATTTCATTCCTTTTTATTGCTGAGTATTACTCCATGGTGTGTGAGTGTGAGTGTGTGTGTGTGTTTGTGTATGTGTGTGTGTATAAAATTTTCTTTATCCAGTTATGAATTGATGGGCATTTATGTTGATTCCATATTGTTGCAATTGTGAATTATGCTGCAATAAACATTTTAGTGCACGTGTCTTTTGATAAAATCATTTCTTTTCCTTTGGGTATATTACATATATTTTAGTTGTCAAAAATTAAAAATATGTAAAATTCTTCTACCCAAAGTAACCCCTGTTAACATTTTAATAATATATACCCTTCTAAGAAACATAGAAGAGAATATTTATATGCACTCATTTATAAAATGACTATACTTTTAAAATGACTATATTTTTTCACCTAATATGTTGTAATATTCTTTCTAGATCAAAATTGTCTTTACGTAAAATGTATAGATATATCATTTTCATAGCTGCATAGCGTTCTATTACATGAGTTTAACACAAATTAATCAATTCTTATTTTTGGATATAATATTTGTTTCCCAATTTTTCAATAATATAAAAAAATGAGGTGATATTCTTGAAGCTAAATGTTTGCCTTTATCCTTAACAATTTATTTGGAATTAACCTTAGAAATACTATTGCAGGGATAAAAGATGTGCTATTGTTAAAACTTCAGCTGTAGTTTACTGAATTGCCTTCCAGAAAGGTTATAGGTGCTTTCATTGTAAGCAGCATAGAAGTATAAGAAGTCTTGCCCTCACTTGGTATTATTCTTTTTCTTCTTCCTTTATTTTTCATCTTTATCAATTTGACAACTGTGCTATTTTATCTGATTTCAATTTGATACTTTAAATTTCACTAGTGAGTTTGAACATATGTTTATTGGCCATTTGTATTTATTGATTTGTGCATTACATACTCAGATTTTTATCATTTCTTCTATTACTATTGTGTATTTCTCACGGATTCAAAAATAATTCTATTTATTAAACATGCAAGCCCATTGGACTGTACGAATTTCAAAATTTTAGTAGATTTTAAGTCCTCTATATCAGGATTTTGAATGAGAATGAGAATTCTTACTAGTTACTAATTACTAATAACACTAATTACTGTTTTCTTAAGTTGTTCTTGATTCAGTGACCCCTAGCAAAAAACATAATGTTGAACATGGCAAAAGTTACTGTGAATCACACTCTGGATAGTCTTTCCTTACTGGTAATGAAGTTAACTGTGTACGTGAGCAGAGACTAAAACTTAGTCCATCCAAAAATAAAATTGAAAATTGAATCCATTATCTATACCCATCAGGTAAGAACAAGGTCATTTTTACTTCATCACTTAAATATTTTAGACTAAAATATGTTTGTCTTCTGGCCCTTTTTTTTCTTTTTTTGATTTGCTAGATAATTTTTTCAATTCTGTATTGTCTAATAATGCTAGCATGGACACAGCCAGACTATTGAAGATCTGAGGACCTCACCTTCAGATGAAACAAATATCAGCCATTAAAGTGATTTTGTCTTATGGGGCTCACATCCAGCGTCAAATGCGGGATCTTGGTAGGTCTTCGTGAAGGATGGTCTGGAGAGGAGGTGGGAGTGGCAGTTTCTTCCCCGGCTCTGCAGTCTGAGTCTGACCCCTGTGCTTAAGAATCACCACACTACATCGTGATTCTGCACCAAGCTCAAATCTTGGAGCTTTATCTTTGATTCAGTTGGTACAGTGGGAAGGATATTCATATCTTTGTAGACATGTCGCCTTCCCACCCCTCATTTTTTTTTCCTCATGGCGTTTGGTGTTAGGGTGAAGGGCGAAGGCCACATTTGAACATAAGTCAGGTTTTTTTATTTTATGTGGGGGAAAGCCGGGGGCGTTTGCAGAACTTAAAACAGAAATCAAACCTTTAAAGGTCGACTGTATGTGTCCTGCCACTCATATTCTCTTCTGGCTTCTAACTTTCCTTAGGCTTAAAATATATCTGGAGCCGCTAGTTCCTTTGTTCTTTGGAGAGTTCATTTCTTATTCTTTCAAAAATACTGTTTTTTTTGTTTTGTTTTAAAGAAGGGCAACAAACAAAATAAAGTTTGTGTTGATCATGGTTTCAGAGGCTTGTTGCTTACAACTCTGTGGAGCGAAACAGGGCCTGCTGTTATTTCAGTGAGAGTCACTCCGCACCTTGACACCGTAGGGTTCTCAGTGGCAGAAGTTCCTGGGCCCAGTTGTTTGTCAACTATGAATTTAGGAGGAATTGGGGCAGGAGAGGTGGAGGCTACCTCGTTTTGAAATGAAACTAGATGAGAAAATATATCTGGAAAAAAATACTAATTTAATATTTTCCAGTGTCTTCTTTTATAAAATCAGCTACAAAGTTTGCCATAAAATTTTCATCTAATCTGGTACCTCTTATTGGTTGTCTCAGTATAACTGTTACAGCCTGGAAGTTTAAAGGCTGTTAAAATAATTTGTTGAGTGCCAGAAATGCCGGTTAGCGATCTCTGCCATATTCAGAAGATATCATAAAAAATCAGAATAAATTAATCTTTAACTTGCTTCTTATTCTATAATATGTATTTAGACTTATTTATTCCTTATCATAATTATTTCACTTCAATATGTAAATAATAGAGATGTCCCAAGCTACTGTAAGGAAAAAGTACTATAACAAGGTAACTATATTTTCTACATGAAATAGATTTTATTCCTTTATTTTAGATAGCAAATTCTGATTCATTGAACATTTTTGCTCTATTCAATTCTTAAGAGAAATACATATTTCTCACCCCTGCACATTGAGCAGTTTTTCCTCATTTGCCCAAGGATCTCTTTCTCTCTCTCTTCCTATTTATCCCTCATTCTTGGTCTTGCTCGTTGTGAAGCCTCCACCTTTCTCACTAATTCACTGTGTCTAGGAAGAGAAGATGAGTCCAAACAGTCAAGACCCTTATCATCTCTGAGCTTACATTCTAAAAAATTTTCCTTTATTCTCTCTTGATGCAACTGCTAGTGTCTCAGTTAGAAATAACTGCTTTTCTTTTTATATTTCTTTTAAACATTTTGAAACTTAAATGTTTGTCATGGTTATTTCTCTACTTTATTAGAGTTTGAGCGTTGATCAATTAAATAGTACCCTTCTTCCCACCTGTGTTCTGAGCCAAGTGAGATAAAATAACAAGGTGAATGGGATATAAAATATCATAATTATTTTGATAAAGCTGATACTGTGGGCAAGTGGGATTCCTACTACAGGATTCCACAGTTGAATAGTTACTGACCCAGTAAAAAGCACCTTGGAATAGGCAAACACCATCATGGGCCAACTCTGCCAGGGGTGGAGCAACATGGTGATGTACTTACAGCAAGCTCTAAAAAGTACAAGGGAGAGAAGCTGAGTCTAAGATAAAAGGATGAGAAAGAGAGTGGGCTGTATGACCAGCCTGTCCTTTCAAGGGAGCCATGAGTAAATTAGAATGGTAAAGTTAGGCCAGATGTGGGGCCCACTTCACATCTGGAGAGAGAAGAAGTTTTCCTATCCCAACAAACTCTGTTTATTTCCCCACCAATGGTTCCCTTTTGAATTTAGTTTTTAATCCTTCATAGTAGCTAAAACACACAAGGCATTCACTAAATATTTATTAAATATACTTATTCAGAAATACACTCATTTCAGGGATTTAATCCAAAACAAATAATAAAGGAACAAACTAACATTCTTGGTCTGAGTAAATTCCATTATTCACTACTTCATAATCAGTATATTCTATCTTGTACATCTTTTTGTGTTATTTATAGCGTCAAAATAAAACCTTCAATTATTAGATTCAACCATATTCAGACTTCCATATTTACTGAAGCAAAAATATGAACGTATCTTCAAACAGCTCTCAATGTGTCCCAGAGCAGTGGCTCATGCCTGTAGCCCCAGCTACTCAGGAGGCTGAGGCAGGAGGATCACTTGAACCAGGGAGTTTGAGGTTGCAGTGAGCTATGATCACACTGCTGCACTCTAGCCGGGCAACAGAGAAAGACATTGTCTCAAAATTAAATAAATAAATAAATAAATAAATTCTCAATAAATATGATAGCAATAAAAATTTCAAGACCCTGTAGGCTAAATTACTTGAGGAAGGTCTGAGAAGACCTCTAAATGACTCAAAGAGCTTTTTGGAAATGGTGAAACTTTTTATGACACTGTGAACTGAAATCTGGGGTGTGGTAGAGAAAAGGAACCATATGAAGAAAAATTCAGGAGGTAGGGAAACTATGGCAACTTAGTTTGAGAAAGCTTGATGCTGTTTTAGCCATACATTTTAAGTATTCTTAACCTTAGCCATACATTTAGTGTATTCCTAACCTATGTCTCATCCACCAAGCATGTGATGTCAATCTTTGCTGATAATAGAACATCTGCTGACTTGGTCAGGGAAGCAGCCCTTCATTTAATAGGGGATATAGTCTGATTTTCCTAACAGCAAAGTTTGCCTTAGGGTTCACCGTTAATTAATTGTGTCTAAATATTAACTGACATCCATTTTAGGGTGTGAGCAAAACTCCCCTCCAGGGTACATTCTCTGTGGAAAATTTAACATTTCCATTATGAAAGCTAAGAGGAGGAAATACTTTTAAAAATGTGGCTGTTGAGTACAAAGGAGGGGTCAAACCTCTCCAACAAATCAGGGAATGAGAAGAGAGAGACCAAGAGAAATGGCTCCAGGGAAAGGGATGAATTAGCTGATTCACACCAGATTTCAAAGAAATTGAATCAAAGAAGGAAGGAGAAATGGTAGGTTTGCTGAGGAGTCTTTTTGACTTAGGGCTGAAGAGTCCAAGTAGTGCAGGCAATTGTGATGGACGGGAAAACTCTTATAAGAACTTCACACCGGAAATGCTTTTTCATAGTGACAGGATTATCTGTAAGAGT
This sequence comes from Lepilemur ruficaudatus, assembly GCA_963574885.1. Lineage (NCBI taxonomy): Eukaryota > Metazoa > Chordata > Mammalia > Primates > Lepilemuridae > Lepilemur > Lepilemur ruficaudatus. The sequence goes on from CAUYRT010049241.1 coordinate 26,811, forward strand.
AACTGACAGCTGATGGTCTTGGGCCATAGAGTAAAATTATATCAAGTCTGTTTTTCTTTTATTTCTAGAGAATTGACTTTGGTTGTGAGATCAGATTACAAAGTAATGGAAACTGCCTCATGTTCAAGAACTAAATAATATATTTGATTTGATGCTACAATTTCTTATTTCTTGCAAGGAGTGATTTTTGTCCTTGGGAAATTATTTAAGCAGGATCCTTTCTCCTTTTTGGCCATCTCTGTGAAAATTCAGATCATATGTGTCAACATAACTTAACCATTTGCTCTGAAACATTCATAGCCAGGAAGATAAAACTGCAAACCCACAATTACCCTCACTATTTGCTTCAGGAAATTGTACACCAATTTATCTAGGCAAAAGTTGTGCTTACCTGGGCAAATAGCTATCGCTACAAGACAGTAGGTTGCTCACCTGGACTAAGAAAATATTTATTAGGGCAACAATTAGCTTATCAAGACTTGTTTTGAGACCCTTGCCTCCTTGTGTCCACCAGTACAAAACTACTCTGTCACAAAGTTTGCCCAGTCCTAACTAGTGGCGTTTTGAAGGACCCGTCTTAGATTACTTGCAAATAGACTGCCAAATTTTACAAAAACCCTTTAAATTTCTTTCATCTTTTGGGGAGCTAATTGGACGCTATTCAGGTAGTGTTCTCTTGTGCTGCAGTAAGCTTAATAAACTCAGCTTTGTTTGACAAACAATATTTGGTGATCCTTTTAAAGAATAGAAAGCTCAAGTAACAGATTCTAGCATGTAGGTTGGAGCATCCACCACGTGGATACTACATACTTTTAGGATGTTGCCCAGATTTCAGATTTTAGTATCAAGGAAATTAGACATTCAAGTTGTCAACGAAATTGGACAGTAGGGTGACTGGAGTGAGGAGACGAAAGAGGGGCTACAGCTGAATAACAACAGCCTCGGGAAAGTGGATTTTGAGATGTTAGAAGAAAACTTATGGTCTGGGTATAGGACTAGAAACCAATAACGAATCAATCTCCTCTCTTCACTTTGAGGATTACGCATCGTGAGAATATGAGGTTCCCCTCAGATTTCCAAAGAGGCATCCAGGTTTTTGTTAAGACATGAGTAGATACAATATGGTAAATATTTGCCTTATTCTACATTCTATGAGGCGTTCATATGGTACAGGAGAAAGGTTGAAGAATAGTCACATATTGGGTCCTTTCTAAAAAAGTGGGGAACAGAATAAGGGTTTGGCAATAACTCAGCAACTGGACCTTGGACTCGGAACTCTTCTATTTCTGAAAGTTTAACACACATTTCCAATTCTCTGACCACATGTCATTTATTTTCAGTTGTCTCAGTTCTTTAGTCTCATCATACTTGTTATTTTATGTGATTGATATCTCAACTTTTCTTTTTGTTTTATCAGCTCTCTGCAGTCTTGAATTTTTTTTCTTGGCCTAGGATCCATTGCTTTTAATATTCTCCCCAATTTTTCAACTTCATTGCTTCCCTTATTTTTCCATGTTAGCAAAATCCAGTCCTAAGGGGATTCCGCTGACTGTGTTTTCGACTTCTATGTCTAGGTGCCACTTTTTCTGAGTATGCTTCAGAGTAATCACCACACATAAACCCATAATCTTCAGTATCAGTTGGGCTCTTGAAACTGCCTGAGAAGTTTTCTGTAGGTTCCTGTAAACACTACCTCACTAATTCCCCACAGCTAAGTTTCAAAATCTTCCCTGCTCTTTAACTTCTATCTTCTTCTCATTGTCAATATTACTGAAAAAAACGACAGCAAACCAGAGGCAACCAGGTGGGAGGTTTCTTAACTACTTCCACTTCCAATAATTTATATTTACCTGTATTTATCTTTTCTTCTTCTTCTAAAATAGTGGGAAACAAACGTTGTCTTGAGACTGATTCCCTCACCAGTGTTCTAACTTCGATCCATTCCCATCTTCTCAGGTGTTTAGCCCATCTATCCCCTCCTTCCTGTACCTCCACTCTCCTCTTTTATTTTGAATCAGTCTTTAAACATGCTCAATTGTTTTCAATTAAAAAAGAACAAACTCTTTCTTAACCTATTCCCTTTCTCCCACCTACTTTCCCTGCCTTCTGTTCATTGCTATGTTCTTGAGCTGTACTTGATATCTTTAATTTCCAGTCTTCTGCTCACTTCTCCTTCTCCACCTTCTAGTTATTCCATCTGAAATGCTACTGAAATGGGTCTGGCAAAGGCCACTAAAGAGCTTTTCGTGGCTAACTCCACTAGACGTTGTTCATCTTTATTTCATTTGTTTTATCTGCAGTATGTATTGTTATTGAACAAGGAAAGCCTCAGAGGAGAGTGAAGATGGACACTCTAGGCAAGGAAAGACCCCACAAATAAGAAAGGGAACTGTGGAGTTTAAGGGTGTTCTGTATATGGTGAAAAGATTTTTTTAACCAGGGCACAAGTTTTCCATAGAATAATAGATGGTAGAAAAAGGAGTATGTTTGGCATTAGATTGTTGGAAAAGCCCTTGAATGCCATGTTAAGGAATTCAGATTTTATTCCATAGTGACCAGGTCTCACTGAACCTATTTGAAAAGAGAATAATACACGGTAAAAAGTATTTGTTACCATTCCTCTGCCATGCCGACAAGGCTTAAACCTGTGCTTGTGGTATTGGTAGGTAGTTAAGGAAAGTAACATTAAAAATACTTCTGTTTTGAGCCTGAGGCTTGATAGAAATTTCAGTGGAAATCCAGGAAGGCATTTAAAAATTCAAGACTAGCCTTGGAGACAGGACAGTGTAGACATGCAGATTAGAGATTTATTTCTGAAGAAGTGAATGTTGAAGTTTTCATCATGATCTCTGTCGGGATAAGCAAATATCCTCTAGATAGTGTCTTCCTTCCTTTCAATTTAATTTTTTTTTTTTGGCACTCAGAGAATTCCTTGCAGTACATTTTCACAAAGTTCCATTTTATCTTACATTTAAAACTGTTGTCATTCATAGTTGATACTGTTTTGTTACACTGATAGGTTCTTTTGTGACTGGTGGGTAAGGCACATTTTCCTTTTGACAGTTGGCTTGCAATTTTTTTCTGTATATGCTGAATTGCTTTCTTGCTCTTGCAAATATATTCAACATCACAGTTCTTCCACATGACAGACAGAGAAGGCTTTGGCAGATTCCAACCTCAGGAAGAAATAATGTCTGTCTCTATAGCACTATCAAGAGATTCATGTATATATGCCAGGAGACACCCGTGCATTCATAGAGTACTTCCATTAAATGAGGAGCATATGATGTGATATTCTATGATGTCATTTTACTCTAATGAATAATTGGGTATTTAATTGATAGTTAAAGAGTTTAAAAAGGGATTCTGCATGCATTTTACATGATTCCATAAACATATTTTAAGGTGAAATATAAGCATTGGTGATTTAGATTTACCTGCAAAGTTTGGTATATATAAACAAACATTAGTATAGTTCAAAATATTAATGACCAAATATTAAGTTTCTGATGATGTAAATATGCAAGTAGATAGAAATTTCTGTAATGACTGAAAAAGTATATGAAATCTACAATAGTTTCTAAACTATTTTTGTTACCTTTTACTCCCAGAGATATTGATCCTACTTTGGTACTATATGCTACATCTTCATTTAAAATTCATTATGGTTACTCTATAGAATACCAGATTTTCCATTGTTATCTCTTTCTTTGAATGTTTTATTTGTTAAAACTCTTACCATGTTCATTCTGAGAAGCTTGTTTAAATTTGCCCAATGTAATGTGTGTATACACACACTTGCATAAGTATATTATATGTAATATTATATTCATCTATTTAATATCCTTAAGATGCCAATTACTGCAAGCTCCTTGGGAGTAAGGTTTTATATTTCTTAGCATCCTTCCTACCTGTCTGCATCACACACAATGATTTGAACCTAGTAGTTATACAATAAATGTTTTTTGGTATTGAGGTGCTCTATTCCAGTGGATCTCAGGTGACTCCATTGACTTCCTTCTTTCTATTATCTACTGATGACATTTTCTGTGTATATATCTTTGTTTGCTAAATTTCATAGCTAGACTTTGGATCATTAATGTTGCCACTGTATACTATTATAGGATTATTTCAGTTTCTTGCAAAAAAATAAAGCTAAATGATCTCACCTTTATTTGCATTTATAGAAATTATGATAATACTCTGTGCTCTAAACTCAAGAAGTTTTCACACTGGATGAGAAACAGATTATCTATAGATCTTAGTATCCTTTTGGAGTAGCCATATCATGTATGTCTAGTGAAGTGCATTTTGGTTTCTGAGTATATAGAATTGCTCTAGCTATGTGATCATAGGCCCATACTGTCAGGATATCTCAGATCATATCTTTCTTTTAGAGTGTTGTGTCTAGGCACTTCAGGGCAGGGTCCTTTTTTCCCTGAGAGGCGATTTGTTAAAGTGAAATGAATATCAGACTAGAAAGTCTAGACTAGTGGTTGTCAGAATGTGCTTCCCAAACCAGTAGCATCAGCATCAACAGGTAATATTTTAAAGTACAAATACTCTGGCTTTAACCTAGACCTATGGAGTGAGAAAGTCTAGGAATAGAGCCTAGCAATCTGTGTTTTAATAAGCCCTCCAGGTAATTCTGATGAAAAGAAAAGTTTGAGAACTGCTGGTCTGGAGAATGATTGATCTCTTAAAGAGGCCATCAACTTTGAGACTGTATGATTCAGAGGACTTCGTTCCTATTTTCATTTCTGGATTGATAAAATGTACAAATTTGAGGCTTAGTTTTCTGACCTATTAAATGAGAGGTTTGTACAAGGTGATAGTTAATATACCTTACTAACTCTAAACTCTGACTGTAAGGATGCTTCTCCAAACGTAGCTATTGAGGAGGGAGTTTTTCTCCAGTCACTCTTGTGGTTGCTATGCAGTACAGCATTTCTGGTCTCCCTGCCGTCACCTGATTTGCTGAAGCAGGATAACTTTATAACTTGACATTTAATTTATTCTTATACCTCAGTAGTCTTTTGCAGTGGGAGGCCTACTGTAGCTGTTGGCCTCACATCAGCATACCTGCTGTGTGACGCTATGGGCCAATTCCTGGCTGCAACCTGCCAGTCCGAGACATTCCGGCAAGGAAGATCATTGGGTACAAATCATTCTTATGAAATGTATCTCTTACTCTTCTTCTTGTATTTTACCAGGGGAACATGGTAGAAGTCAGCAGAATAATATAGGCATTTGATATCTTGTGGAGTTAGCATATCAGATATTAAAGTCTATAACCTATACACATGAATGTCTAAAATTAATTTTAATGCTTAAATTCAAACTTTGTACTTTATAGTTCTAAAATAAATATTCTTCTAGTCATATAGGCACAAAACTGTTGAATCTTCAAAGAATCTCTTTTCTTTATCCCAATGATCGTCGAATATTGTCTTATCAATTATTTTTCATTTATTTCCTCTACATTCTCCATGTTGTTGCCCTTGACTTTAAAGTCTGTGTATGCAAATTTTGTAACCAGTATCTCTACTGTAACAATAGCTTCTTAATGGTGTCTGGCTACATTCTCCTCAAATCCTAAGGAGAGATCCTAAAACAGACTTGACTGTAGAAAAGAGACATTTTGTATGAACCATTTTTGCCAAGCAAAATTTAGGTTTTAATAAATAAATACCACTGCCTTTTATTGAACAAAGAGAAAAAAATAGTTTACTCTTCCTTAGAGGCTATGTAAATTGATTCTAATTCCAGAGTTCACTTTACTGGAGATTTTAATTTACTCTCTCCATATTGTACTAATAGCATATAGGAACACATGACTTCAGTGTCCCAGACTGTCTGTTTGTCAGTCCGGCACTTTTTCCAAACGAAATATTATTTTCAGGAAAAAAATCCAAGGCCAAAAATAAAACAGGAGAGTGAAACTGCATTCCAGGTTGTATAAATGATCTAACCTCCTTTTAGTCACCTGTGTCTGGAATGGCTGCTTTAGCAGATTTCTTACTCCATCATCTTATTAAAAATACAGACAGTTGTATAACTTTGTCTAAGCTCATGCATTATTGAGCTGATAAATCATAGTGGCTTAGAAAGAGCCAATATGCTCCAGCTGCCTCTCATGCAAATTAGCTACATGTGCTAAAACTCCTTATAGAAATTTCAATGGCTAAAAATATAAGGCACAATCAAAATCCAATGTTATTTCTGCTTTTCTCCTACAGTATTTTCCCAGACAGTAGACTTTTAAGAGATTTTCAAGCTTGATAACTTCTGTATTTTGTTTTATTTTAAAGGAAGAACCTATGCACACACATATGTATATACATTTATACCCAAACATATATAGGAATACATATCAATTCTCATTATTAGCAGTAGATATGCTCTATAAAGTTGTCATGAACACTGAATGTGATAATATGGAACCATTGCTCCTAGGAGAAATAGAGGGTTAGGTTCCTGTGAGCCCCTGGTCACATTTTTTATGTATTTGTCAGTAGACTAATATAACCTTGTTTTATGTGTATTTCTGCCTAAAAACACCTTATTTAATATGTTGTTGATTCATTAACATAGAATCATAGAATCTATGATCACCAGCACTGTATAACTTATGCCCAAATGAAGCTTATCTAACACCCTTATGTTCTCCATGAGCCTTCTCGTGCTTAGGAACATTAGACAGCTCTTAAGTATTAAAGCTGGGGCCATTTTAAACGTGAAATTCCTAGGTTAGGCACTTGTAACTGCATTGTTATTTCACAACCTCTCCAGGTTTTGGATGTGCTAAACTATCAAGTACATGACTCTGTAAGTGGAACATTCTCAAAAAATGTACATTGAGTTTTTAATGAAATACTTTCCTTCCCCATCCAAAATATCAATCTATAGAGACTTAACTCTCACATATTGAAAAAACCTTGCTGTGGTCTTTTAGACAGTGGAACTTGCTGTAGTTTGTTAAACCTTCTTTTTTGAAGTAGTATATCAATATTTAATTTATTTTTTTATTTCAAAATATTATGGGGGTACAAATGTTTTTGGTTACATGGATCACTCTTGTTATGCGTAAGTCAGGGTTATAAGTGTGCCCACCACCCAGATAGTGTTCATTATACCCCATAGGTAAGTTTTTGCCCATCTCCTCCTCACCCTGTCCCCTGCTTGATTTCCACTGAGTTTTAGTTCCCTCTGTGCATGTGTGTAGTCATTGGTTAGTTTCAGTTTAATAGCAAGTACATGTGGTGTGTGTTTTTCCATTCTTGAGATACTTCACTTAGGAGAATGGTCTCCAGTTCCATCAAAATTGTTGCAAAAGGCCTTGAATCATCATTCTTTATGGCTGAGTAGAATTCCATAGTATAAATATACCACATTTTGTTAATCCACTCATGAATTGATGGGCACATGGGTTGATTACACGTCTTCACAGTTGTGAATTATGCTGCAATAAACATTTCAGTGCAGGTATCTTTTTGATCAAATGACTTCTTTTCCTTTGGGTAGATACTCCGTAGTGGGATTGCTGGATCAAGTGGTAGGTCTATTTTTAGTTCTTTGAGTAATCTTTATACTACTTTCCATAGAAGTTGTACTAATTTGCAGTCCCACCAACAGTGTGTAAGCGTTTCTTTCTCTCTGCATCCATACCAGCATCAATGGTTTTGGGACAT
>CAUYRT010049243.1:0-39568 GCA_963574885.1 Lepilemur ruficaudatus
GGACAACTAAAAATATATAGGAAAGAATTAGCCGAGCATGGTGGTGCATGCCTGTAGTCCCAGCTACTTGGGAGGCTGAGACAGACGGATGGCTTCAGCCCCGGTGTTTGTGTTTGTTGTGTGATAGTTTGACGCCACGGAACTATATTCGGGGAAACAGATTGATACTCTGTATAAAAAAAAAAAAAAAAAAAAAAAAAAAAAATTCAGTTACATGTGTGGAAGAATAAATTATTATTTAATAATATATTTTGTTGAATTTATCATTCTCCTCCACCATGACTTTGGATGTAACAATAAGTTTAAAAATCACGTTTCCTCCAGTTTAAGGCTTAAGGTATATTTATGACAATGATAGCCCTTAGCTGAAGCTGTAGAGGCTGCTGGAAACAGCGGCCTTCAATCATCAGAATTGGACCATAGGTAACTCCAGCTTTGTCACTGTCACTCACTTATGGTGACTGAATCTGGTACCCAAGGGAAGCAGAAGAGCCTGCGTCATCAGCTGTACCAGACAGACACCTCTCCTTGTTCTTTGTTTTGTAAGGAAAACAAAAATAGAAAATGTAATATTATTTCCTATTTCAAGAGCAAATTTCTATGTGGAAGAAAGCAAATTTTCTTAGAAATAAAACAACTAAAACACAATTATCTGCACATACAAGACTTTCTTTGTGTTTTACAAGTTAACTGTCTTCATATCACATGAGTCTATGGGACTTTACCTTTACATTGAACTTTGTCATCAGAGATTTACCTCTATTAGGTCTTAGAACTGGTGTCTCCAAAGAAGACATACAAATGGCCAAAAAGTATATGAAAAGATGTTCGACATCATTAATCATCAGGGAAATGCAAATCAAAACCATAAAAGAGATATCACCTCACACCTGTTAGCATGGTTATCAAAAGAAACAAAAGATAACATGTTGGCAAAGTTGTGGGGAAATTGCATCACGTCTACACTGTTGGTATGTGACCAGTCTGTCACATTATCTTTTGTCATTGACTTTTCAAGAACAGTGAAAGATGAACAGATCTTAATATACTGATCTAAAAAGATGCCAATTTTTAAGAAGTATCCTATTAGTGTTGGCTATGTGACATTTCTGCAAATGTTTCCATGTGTTTTGAAATTCTTTTTAAATAAATATTCTGGAATAATATGAAGAGAAACAAAGATGCTTTGGGGAGTGGGAGGGATGCTTTGGAAATCATCACATTCTAAATTCCCATTATCTATTAAAGTATGACCTACAGCATTTATGGAAAAAATAATATACAGAAAAATCTGTGAGATCACTTAAGTCTGCATTTCAAGTATCTGGGGGATGCATCATAATCCTGCCTTATATACCTTATTTACAGTAGATAAATAAACATCGATGTATACCAGACATTTTGTCTTTTAATATTTCTTTCTTGGTTTCAACCTATCTCAAACACACATAATCATAAAAATGTCAAATTACCATTTAAAAAATTTGAGTGACTTATTTTTTAGTAGGATTCCCAAATTTATGACTCATGGGAAAGAAACCTATTGCATGAAAATATTCAGGGAGTAGACACACTTACCAGAGTTTTGTTCAAGTGTCAAGTCAGTTATCATCACTTTGTAATCTAGTTTAGATATTTAGGGAATGCTCCTTAGGTGAAATATTAGTTTTCATAAGATTTTGTGGCAAATGTCCTATAATTATAAATTTTAATAAGACCATCTGAACATTTAAAAACTATTCATTATAAAGATATATTTATAACTATATTTTAAAAGTCAAATCATGCTTGGCCATTAAGAACTGAGCTAAAATATAAATAAGTTTGAAAATAACATGACGTAAGGCATTTGAATTATTAATGTCATTTCCTATCCTTAATTTTCTGAGCAGTTAGGCAAACTCAACTCTTTCTATCTCTCCCCATCACCCAAATGAAAGAGCTTGATGTCATATTAAATAGTGAGAAGAACTAAAACATCAAATGTCAATGCAAGAGAATACATTTATGTGCTAATTAAAACAGAATCAACAAAAATGATGACCAGACAATATGGAATCAATTTACACCTGGCAATAAAGCTAAAAGGATAATGTTTCTTTTGTGAAATATTTTCCACATTGGTTCCAGCAATTTATGCATCATTAGTAACATCTGTGACATTTAAAAAAAAAGGTTAAAGGAAGGAAGGAGAGAGAGAGGAAAAAGGAAAAAAAGAAAAAGAGAAAAAAAAAAAACTTTGGTTAATTCAGTTGCTTACTTCATCTCCAGTTTTCCTGTGTTGTTTTTCAGTAATTTGAAATCATAAAGCAATCTAGAATAGGCTGGATGCATGAAGATATCTCCACTATATGTGCATATGAGTTTACTAAATACAGTCATATTTGCACCCTCTTTAGTAAGGTGGAGAAGGTGAGCACGAATTTGGATGACTTGTGTGGTTATAGGAGGCTAATTGAACACGATCACTTACCTCCTCACTCCTGCTTGGCAGGCTTTATGTAAGGGCTACTCATGCTGAGAAATTGCATTATGTTCATCAGATACAAATTATGTTTGTATTTCAGCATTTATATCAAGATAATATTTTCAATGTTCACCTTGTTTATATTAAGCAAATTATTGTAGTTCTTCATGAGTAGTAAATGTAATGAATTATCCTACAAGTTCAAAGGTTTTTTCTTTTCTCTTGGGCCAAACTGAGTCTTAATTGGTTGCCCACACTGTGAGCCTGGGTTTTGGTATAGTCGTGCTGTGGACAAAGAATTTCAGTAGGAATCCCACCTGTTTGACAAAAGCATTTTGGCCCATTCTAAATGCCTGGATGTTTTCTTTCAAAATATTATTTCAACTGCAACCTTTTAAGGTACCAGTACTAATACCTAAAGAAAGCATATCTTTCTCTAAGGATCTCATAGAAAGAGTAACACAAAGTGAATTTAATTCAATTTATTTACCGTGATTTCAGTTTCTACTATGCACCAGGCATAATATTTAATGCCGAGATATAAAAAATTAAGAAAATATAAAAATTGCAATAAAGAGCCCAAAATACAAACTAAATTCTAACAGTGGCAAAGTAAGAAATGCATGAGAATACATTAGTCTTCCTCATATTTAGCAGCCTACATGTCATCACGTAAATCCTGCTGTTAAAATTAGTACATTAATTTTGAGGTGAATAGTCCTTTCTTCTGAACTATGTCAAGTAGTTCAGAGGAAGCTAACATAGTTTATAAGAAGCTAAAGATGAAGTATCTTCAGCAGCCAAAACTATTTCAAAGGTCTCCTCAGAACAAATCCATCATTTATTGATTCTACATCATATATTGTGGCTACTTTCTGGCAGTGGGAACTTTTCTCACTTGATGACTTAAGGATATGGGGTAGGTAGCAACTGTGGCAATCAGATTGAATGACCAAATCAGAACTGGCGCTGGCCCTGGCCCTCTGAATATCAGGAGAAGAAACTCATCCCTTCTTCTCACCAAAGAAACATGGCAATATTTACAAAAACACAGAGACAGATATAACATTTGCTCAGCAACTTTCACCAACAGACACTCTCAATTATGTACAGGCTGCCAGAGAAGTCAACAGAAAGTCAAATTAAAAACTTTTAGTTGTAGAAGCTATTTGGACTGCAAAGTAAGAATCACCACTTCACTGAAGTTATTTTTAATAAGGGTAGGAAATTAGCTTTACGAATGACGAAATGATGAACACATCAATAGCATTAAAGCAATTTATTTTAAAATTATACAGAGATTCTGTAGTAGAAAGGACTGTTCTGAAAGAGAAAGGTACAGATTCCTGTTCCCACCCTCTTTCTCTTTCTCTCTCCACACACATACACGTGTCTATAAATATGTACAAACATAGGCAGAAAGCTTAAGTATCCAGGATTTTGTGTATATTTGTATGTACACATATTTATGCATACATCCATGTATTATGTTCTATGTACCATATAACATGTATATTATACATATAATATATATTATATATGTAATATATATATGATGTGACTAAAACATATTTAAAATTTATATACACACACCCCGCTAGAGGCTCAAACTTTCTGGTTCTGTTCTTCATCTACTATAGTCAGAAAGCTGAAAAATTGCTAAAGACTTTATGGTTATAAATTTATATTATTTAATAAATTTTATCACTTTGCATTTGATAGAAATGACCATGGTTTATTGGTTCGAGATTAGGAAGAAAAAGTAGCCATTTAAGGGTTCCATTAATATAGGAATCATTTTCTAACTAATAGAACCTTCTCCAAATATTTGATAAAAACTGAAAAACTCATAGATGTATTAATTTCTTAAATGTCTGGATATGAATGTTAATAGAAGATGCAGTTACTAAATCTATGGGGAAACATAATGTTGAATAACTATCAGGACTGCTATGGCTGAACTTGAATAATCTGGAAGAAAGTGTGTTTGTACTTGCCAAGAATATTAAAATTTAATAAATCTGTTAACACTGGGCTAGTTGAAAGAGATTTTGGGGTTTTCCACTTACAGGAACAGTCTCACTTTCCAATACGTAAACAATATTTTTCTTTTATCTGCATTCTGTAGTTAAGCTAGTTAAGTGCATTCCTCTGGTATTTTAAATATGCAAGTATGATAACTTGCTGGATGGAACATAAAAACCACAGGTAAATGCACTTGGTCTAACTAAAACACATTTAAAATTCATTCTCATCTTCTACCATAGAGCCCTAAAATGGTGACTATTTTTCTCTTCTATTAAAATTCAGCAATACCTTTCCCATTTCCCTTCTTTAGTTAGGCTAATAATAATTGGTTATCCTCAAGAAATGAAAAGAAAATCTTAGCTCCTCAGAGCCTAACATCTGAAGTAACCATCATAATAAATCTTACAAAAGAGTATTTTAATTAGAAATGTTTCATTTTTTAATATATATGTATTGGCATATTGTCCCTTGGTTTCATCCAAACACACAGTTTTGCTTTCAAATGTACATATTGAATATATAATCATTTTTAATATGTCTGAATGATTTTAGAGTAAAATTTTTAAGGTTACTGTGGTTATAATTTGAACTTAACTTTAAAAAATTTTTTTTTTGAGTTGCCTGGGCTAGAGTGCCATGGTGTCAGCCTAGCTCACAGCAACCTCAAACTCCTAGGTTCAAGCAATCCTTCTGCCTCAGCCTCCCGAGTAGCTGGGACTACAGGCATGCACCACCATGCCCGGCTAACTTTTTCTATATATTTTTAGTTGGCCAATTAATTTCTTTCTATTTTTAGTAGAGATGGGGTCTAGCTCTTGCTCAGGCTGGTTTCGAACTCCTGACCTTGAGCGATCCGCCTGCCTCGGCCTCCCAGAGGGCTAGGATTACAGGCATGAGCCACCGCACCCAGCCTAAAATTTTAATGCAGTAATTTATCCCAAGTTTCTTAACAGCAAGAACAATGGAAGCCTTCTGAACATTAGCCCTGGATTTGGAAATACTGACACTGCAGATTAGTTGAATAAAATGCATAGAGGACAGACTCTCTATTTCTTAATTTAAAGAATATGGACTTTCTCTCTACACATGCATGATGACAATGTATGGTCTATGTTTTCCCAAATAAACATACCATGGTGACAGTTAATAGAAGGAAAAAGCTTGAGTGTTTTTATTTTGGTATTGGTGTCAAACATTTGGAAAGGGACTAGAGAAAATAATGGGCTGTCCCATAGCCTCAGGCAATAAAGATATACTTACCATGTTTCCTCCTTCCCTCCCTCCCTCCATCTCTTCTTCCCTTCCTCCCTTCCATCGGTTTAATGAACAAGGGAAATGAAGACTTAGCTACTAAAGGCTTTCCTTTCAACCAGGTGGGGTCAACAGGACACACACCCTGGCTGGTCTAGTGGCTGCATTAGTACCAGCTTTGATCAGCCCAAGTCCCTTAGTCTCTCACTCTGTGCCCAGGCACAATATGGATCATTCCTTTTTTTTCATTCATTCCACCACTACTTATTAAGCAAATAGTATATATATAGTATATATACTACATGAGTTACTGGAAATGTCTAGATAAAAAAGCTTAATTGGCTTACACTTGAAAGAGGACAGTTTAAAAATAAACAATTACAGTTGTAGAGCCCATGTAGAAAGCTGGTATGTTACCTACAACTACTTAGAGATTGGACCCAACACACTGTCATGTACCAAGTCTTTTACCACCATATCACCAGAGCAAGATGATGGAAGCATTTGCTCTGAAAGCCTCTTGGTATGTAATACATCTTCTTTGTCTATATCTGGAATCAAGCATTAGCATCTGAGAATTCTGTTTTATTTTCTAGGCCCATTATCTGTCTACTTTTCTTTGTGTACTTACTCACTTTCACCCTGTCTTCTCTTTCATATCCTTTACAGACTCAGATTTTGTGCTGGCCCTCAACTTGCATTTCTCACTCAACAGAAAGAAAAAAGTGGCCTGGCAGCCCTGTGTCAGTGGTGGAGGCTCTAGGGAGGGGTCTTGGGGTCCAGGCGCAGCACTGGAATCTTGGTGGTGTCCCGGGCCTTGCAGGAGCTCTGAAGCAACCAGGGCAGGCCTTGGGCTCCAGTGGGAGAGCCTCAGAGCTGGGACTGGGCAGAAGCCAGAAGCAGGGCTTCTGAGCAGGGCCTCAGAGGCCAAAGCAAGATCATATGGGTGGAGGACTTACCCAATTTAGAGGGTGGAGTCAGGGCTGAGCTGTCCCGCAGGCTCAGGGACTGCACGGGATGCCAAGTCTCACAGGTGGAGGTCAGTTCTAGCGGCCCAGGGACTGTGAAGTTCTCCCTGGCCTCTCCCGGCCCTGGGGAAGCAGTTTCCAAAGCCTCCCAGGTAGGAGCCTGCAGTGCCCCGGTCAACTCCTGTGTTCAGATCCTGTTGCGCTGTAGCGGAAGGACGCTTAGCTTCCAGTCACAGGGTACGGCTCAGAGGAGCCTCCAGTGAGTCTGCTCCCTACCCAGCCTAGCAGAGGTGATGTAAAGGCCACCACCAGAAAGCTGAGTCCCATGCCAACCTAGCACTGACTGTGTCCCTGAGAGCACAGGATAGCTTTAGCTATGGAAACCCGGGATTGGCTGCTGCCCATTCCCCACCGCGCCTGTTGTCTGGTGCTATGACTCTGCTCAGACTCCAGGCAGGTCCCCAGTCTATCCAGGCAGAGGCTTGTGGCAGTGGAGGGAGCGCTGTCACAACTCAGCCACATTGTCTGCGGGCTGGATGCAACTCCCGGTGCTCTATCCTCCTAGTCTTCCCTGCGTATAGACATATCACTTTGATCTTGTCCAATGTATCACTCTGTCACCTTCTTTTCCACACTGAGTGTCCCGTATTGCTTCTCTTGTGATTTCACAGTGTTCCTTCCAAGAAGAGCTATGCATAGGTAGGCATCTTCCTGCAGTTTACACTTTTTCCTTCAGTGTTTCCTTCGCAGGCTGCTTCTAGTCTCCCATCTTCCGATCCCCCTCACCTCTTGTCCTTGTGTCTTTGTTATATACATGCTGTTTCCCCAGCTATTTTCTGAGGTCTAAGTCATGTTGTATTTATTTCTTCTTTCTCTACGATCCAGAGAAAGTGTGTAAAACATTTGTTTAATGTTTAAACATTTGTTTAATGTATACAAAATGCTGCCTAACATGAACGTGGGAGTAATAAAAGTACATATTGGAAGTTAGACGTAGACATTAAAGAGGATGAGATAAAAAAAAGTTATAGCACTGTTTTAGCAGTTATTTTATTAATAGGAATGACTTAAACTAGGTCTTTATTCTTTGGAGTTGATTTCTCAGCCAATAAGCACATATATTTCAAATGTTTCTGTTTTGCTCAGTAAGAAAAAAATCACAGGTGTAACTACCAGTGTGCCATATTATCCAGAATAGCATTTTGGCTGTCATCTAAATGGAAGAGCGAAAGTGTTTTTTGAGTAAAGAATTCAATTTAGAGGTTATTTATTAAAACCCAAGTATGTGTCTGTGTTTGTGTAAAACAATACCAGGTGCAGATAATAATGTCAAATAATTTAAGACCTAGATTCTTAACTGAAGCAATTTATACCCTAGATAATTAATGCTTTTACCAAATATATTTTAGTCAAATTTTCTTATTAAAAATTGGGCTGGTTTATGCTCTCTGGAGCATTGTTTTCAAATTGTCATTTTTTGACAATTGTATTAATAATTGATATTCCCTGTCTTTTTCTTTAAATTTTGTCAATATGAATAAAAAATTTTTTCTGTGTTAATATATTTTTTCTAGTTGTTAGTGAGGGTGAGTATCTTCTAAATGACTATTGGCCGTTTATATTTCACCTTCTGTGAACTGTTTATTCGTATCTTGGCTTCTATCTATTGAGTTTTTAATCTTTGAAAGTGCAATTTTAAATCTTTTAAAATATATTCCATATTTGAACCCTTTATTATATGCATTGAAAATATTTACTCAGTTTTTTCACTTGTCTTTTAGTTTGCTTTATGATATATATTGTCATATAGATATTTTTATTTTAATGCAGGTTAATATATTTATCTTTTATCTTAGAGTTTACATTTTGAGGGTTACTTGATATCAACTCCAATTTCACACCCCCAAATTATATTACTCAGTTATACATTTAACATTATATGATTTTTTAATATATATGTATTTAGGTCTTTAACTGAAATTTATTTTCATTTTGTGACTATTTTAGGGTAGGGATTTAACTTCACATTTTTCTCTGGATAACAGTCAGCCAAATATCTCAACCCAATTTAATGTCTTCAGTTTTTCTCTCTTTTTTAAAAAGTAATCCCATAACAATTAAGGAGGATGTAATGGAATGAACCAATCTAAGAATAGGGGGAAATGGCTATTGGTTGAAGGGGAAAAGCACAGAATCATTTGGGTAGGAGAATACAAGAGTCTAGAGAGAGAGAGGACACTGTGAGCAGTAGCAGGGTGTCATAGTTAGGTGACGCTTGCTAGGTTCAATCTTGCCCATCCCCTAAATGAGCTGGGGCACTTTAGCCTCACAGTATTCAATTAAGACCTAGAAGACAGTTGGTCTTTTGTTCCTGGTCTACAGAAATGGGTTTCTGAGATGATGGACAGCCCCAATGTTGCAGCAGCAAGAGGACAATCCGGAGCATTCTGGAGCTGTGCACGTGTGGGGTGGGCATTGCCAGGTGTCAAGGAGAAGGAAACAGGCTTTCTGCTCCCGTGGTCTGTGGTAGGCAGTGAGGTTTGCAGCCAGCGTGACAGTCTCAGGCAGTTGTCTGGGTGGGTGGTCAGGCTGTTTCTCTGCATGAATCAGAAGGAACAGCCCCAGCTGAATATATTAAACAAATTAATTCCATTTGATTTCTCTGTTGCAAGTAAGAATATTATCACTATTAGCTAATATAAAATTGATTTCTACTAGTAATGCTGCTAAAATTTACAAATTCATATTTGGCAAGATCTCTGAAAGAGGGATAAATAGATTGGAATCAAAGAACAAGAGAAGTAAAGTATATTCTATAAATGAAATGGTAATAACTTCTATTAATTGTGTGAATACTGTTTACCTTTCTAAAACATGTAGAATATCTTATTAGAGAATAAATTGTTTCTGAGCCATAGTAGAAAAGTTTTGATTTTTTCCCCCAAAACTGCAGACTATAAAAGATTTCAGATTTGTTTATAAAATGTGGTTTTTGATGAATTTCTAAAATTTAGTGTCATTTTAATATTTAGTATTATGTATAAGAAGTTACCTAGGAAATTTAAATTTTCTTTACTACGTGATTAAAATAACCTGTAGTTTGATATATTTAGAAGTTTTTATTTCATAGAATTATAGCTTCAGAGAGATTTTTCTTACAGATGTATCATATCACCACCACCCTTTAGCTTTGCACCTGGGTTGGCTCAAATCCAAAATCCAAACTCTAATTTAATGTAAGTTTTCATTTTATTTTTCTCAGGCAGAGACTTGAATCACCAAGTTGTCTTCTTCTGAGATAGCAATAATTTCAAGTCCACTTGAGCACCATGTGTGACTTTTAACTTCATCCTTGAGGATGTACGTATCACTGTGTACTAGGTATTGGAAATGAAGTATGTGGCAGGATCAGATACAGGTAAAAACACCCTATAATGAAGCAGAGTATTTGCAAATTTGGAATGTTTGAGAAGAAAGAGCATTTTTAGGGCATCATCTTCAGCTTTCTTGATAGACAAATTGGCAAATTGAGGTACACTAAGGGGAAGTTGCCTGGTAACGCACGGCTAATTTATTCAGAGCTGAGACAAGCCCCTAGTCCCATGAATTCTAGTGCTTCAGGTTTATCTGCCTGCTTAGATTTAACATATTTCAATATTGAGTTTAAATATTGTTGGATCATGGATACTCCTAATTCTAGACATTATTATAGTGCTATGAGTTTAAGTTTTAGCAGCAGATGGTATAAATCAAATCCGAACTATTGTTTTCTAATTGTATGACTCTGGCAACTCAATGTGAGTTTCTCTTTCTTCCGTTGGCAAAAATATAGCTCCTACTAATTATATATACTATGAAATCTATTATGGAGCTCAAATAAAGTAATCTCTCTAAAGGATTGATGTTAGTACTCAACATGTATTGATCAGAGTATATATAGTATATAACATAATAACCATTATGTTCATCACAGTCTCAAATTTTCTATTTAGTGTGACTTTGTTCTTAATTACTTTTTGCTTTTAATTATATTTATTTTATCCCATATACTGCTCTCTGATAGATAATCTGACCCATTCTAGAAATTAGCATATACCCCAATCAAATAAATGCTTTTTATTAAGTCATTAAATATGAAATGTCCGATTTCCTTAAGTAGTAAGTTTGACAGTTGCTGTCTCTGACATCTCATTTTGATACTTCTTGTTTTATTTTTATTGGATACATTCTCATTCTTTCAAACACATGGTTTTTGGCTTGTGATTATCTTTCAATTTTTTAAAGCAATTTTTGTGAAACCATGGATAAGTCAAAAATTCATGTTATTGTTTAATATGAGGTCTGTCGTGGAACCATTGCTGCACAGACCATTCAAAATATCAGTGAAGGGTTTGGGAAGGATGTGGGTAATGAACGCATAGTACGTTGATGGTTCCAGAAGTTCCATCCTGGTGATTTTAATCTTGAAAATGAGCCACGTGGGTGACCTGAGATCAATGTGGATAATGATGAGCCGAAAGCTGTAGCGGAGGCCAATCCATCTCAACCTACATGTGAATTAGCAATAAGGTTTGATGTTACTGTTCCAACAGTATTAGACCATTTGAAACAAATCAGCAAGATAAAGACACTGGATAGAAGGGTACCGCATAAATTAAACAAGCATCAGAAGAGAAATCATCTTGAAACTTGCCTTTCTTTGCTGTCACAACATAAAGGTGAACCATTTCTACTCTGTATTGTTACCTGTGATGAAAAATGGGTTCTTTTTGACAATAGCAAGCATTCAACACAATGGTTGGATAAAGATGAAGTGCTGAAACACAGTGCAAAACAGAATATTCACCAAAAAAAGGTATTGGTGTCTGTTTGGTGGTCCAGTGTGGTATTATCCACTACAGCTTCATGAAACCTGGTCAGTCAATTATAGCAGATGTCTACTGCAACCAATTGGATGAAATGACAAGGATGCTTGCGATTAAGCAGCTGAGATTGGTCAATATAGATAGGCAAATCCTCTCGCAAGACAATGCTGGACCACATGTTGCACAAACAGTGCTGTTCAAACTACAGAGGCAGGACTTGGAAACTCTCTGTCATGCACCGTGTTCACCAGACCTTGCACCAACTGACTTGACAGGCTTTGGACCACTTCTTGTAAGGAAAAATATTCAGTTCTCAACAAACTGTGCAAAATGCCTTTCATGATTTCATCGCCACCTGCTCTCCCGGCTTCTTTTCTGCTGGGATAAGCAAGCTACTGTTAAGATGGCAAAACGTGTCAATAATTTAGGTGCCTACTTTGATTAATTGTACTGCTCCTTGTTTGAGACATAATAAACTAAACTTTTGATTGGAAATCAAACATTCCATATTTAATGACCTGATACATGAGTCAACAGGAAAAGGTCCAAGTGTCTTCCTTTGAAAATTACAATTTAAGTTGTTTTATACACGTTAGGAAGAGACACATTGAGCCTACTTTAGCCATTCAATAAATACTTATTAATTTGTCTTTCAGTAAAAGAAGATTACCATTTGCATATATTTAGACCTGAAATAAAATGATAGGACATATGTACACTATGCCCAGATTCTGAAGCATGGTATATGTGTATAATAAATTGTATGCCTTTGGAATTCCTAAATTTAGCATAAATATAATTTGATATTTGGCCTAATTTAGTTAATTTTTCCAAACATTTGTATTTTTCTTTAATTATCTGTGATTTTCTTATATATGATATTATGCCACTTTTATAACTGGAAATTTCCACATATATTTCTGAAGTTTAAATTCTGACAGTTTGGTTCGAAAAAAACTCTTGTCCTTGTCAGGTACTGTGGTAGAGGCTGGAGACAAAAATAAGGGGAAAATGGTGTCTCAAAATGCTCACCAATCTCATAGTTTATATGTATTGTGTTAGAGAAAAAAATGCATACAAATCTAGGATATTAAAAAGACACAGCATAAGGAAAGATAATCAAAACTAATAATCTGAATGGTCTTGGATTCTGTGTTTTCTGTTTGGTAACATTTATTTGACTTACCTGCAAATTCTTATTTTCTACACATAAAACTCAAGATAGAAGAGAGTCAGCATAGGGAGATGACATGGTTAACAGTCTGAGTTCTGCAGTCAGATATATCTGGGTGCAACTAATCCTTATTCACCATTTATTTGGGCAAACTAGGCAAATTATCTAACTTATTCAGTACTCAGTGCCCACATAATGAGAGTGTATAATGTATTACTATGTAATTCAAACTAAAATTGATAATGCATGCAAAGTTTTTAGCACAGTATTAGCATATGGTAGGCACTCAACAAATATTAATTATAATTTTATGGGCATAAAATATTAACATAGACATCTCTCACCAGTTAAAGATCTAGTATGTATTTTGTATATTAATTTTTCTTTTGTGTACTACTCTAATCCCTAGTAAAAAAAGAGACTAGACAGTCTTATAGAAATAAGAATCTTTTAAGTGGCCTCTCACAAAACATAATGCATTCTTGACAAATACTTCATTTTCATGATTGACATAAATTCATGGAAATCATCATAAACAGCTGTATAGCACACAACAAAAAATAAAAGGTGACCTTTTGAACTTAAATTCTTAATATTCCTAATTTCAAAATATTCTCTTGTTTCTAAGAATACGGTCAATGCAATTATTGTTTATTTTATTGTGGTTGTCAATTTTATGAAATATTTTCCGAGTTCTCTTACAGTAAATAATAAAAAGGAGCTCTGTCTATTTGTATAAATTTGAAGTCAAATAGGGCTTCTTGCCAGTGACACAAAATAGAATGCTATTATGTTTAGCAACATGCAGCCCATTATTTGAGGAAGAACATAAATGGATCAAAAACCCTACTTAATATCATCCTCTATAATAATTAGACTGCTCAAAATCTGACTTAAAAACATATTATCTGAGCCTGACAATGGTGAACCTGTGCAAGAATTAACTAATGTGTCATCTGAAGCAAGTACTGTTTGATCCATCCAACAATTTTTTTGGTAACTTTAACAAAGCAATATAAAGCTGATGCCATGGGAGAAAAACCATTCTGATTATAATTTTAAAGTTATTTATTACTCATTAATTTGATATGAGTTGAGTTGTCTAACACAGAAAGCTCATTTTCACTCTTTTTCTTAAAAACGCATGAGGATTTATGGAAGCATCAAAAATTCTAAATTACATTATGAGAAAATACTTTTCTTCTCAGCCAATAGCATGTTCTTTGATGTAGGCACAATGAGCACCCTGGAATAGGTGAAAGTGGATTAGGTCAAGAAAGGAGATGGAAAGGAAATATGAATTGAACAACAAAGGAATGTAATATATCCTTTTAAACTTATTTTGAATATTTATCCCACGTCTGGATTTTTGATCATTAGAGAGTCCCTTGTTTGCCTTGCTAATGCAGTAGTGGCATCATTCAACTTACATTTTGCCCCAGACTAACTGATAAAGAAGAATTTACATATCATTTAAAACAAATAAAATAGAAACCAGAGAATTTTTTCTTAGCACCATAATACTAATACTATGGACTTTTAAGTCGTTTTTTAAGGAGATGAAATGGAGACACATTTTCTCAGTTCTGTATAAGCTCATACTACATTTTTCTTTTGGGACTTTATTTCTGGGCAATAAGAAAGTCACATAATTCGGCCCCATGCTTTAAAATAATCATTTACTCTGACCTCATGCTATGCGTATGGGATGTGGTTACTCGATGCCAGCCATTGTTATTATAAAATATTATAAATCTATTCCCCAGAAGCACAAGAGAATTAACCAGTGGTTGTTTTGGGGTGTGGTATGAAATAGTCAGTAATATTTTTGGCTTTGATTATACCTCTGAGAGAAGTGTGCTAAAAATCTGAACTATTCCCATAGCTGGTACGTGTTACTCAGAATACAAGTAGTAACTGAAGACTGTGTCATCATGGGCAGGAAAACTAATTATTTCCAGTGCCCTCGCCCAAATTTAAGTGTGTGCTAAAATATACCTGCTAGGTTTTAATAGGGCTGGTGTTTACAAAGCTCTCTGTGGTTATGTGATCATGTCTATAAAAGAATATAAAATTTATTAAAGTTGGTAAATTTATGAACCTGCCAAATGAAACGAATGAGATTCAATGACCTCAACATTGACATATTTCAGAAGCAGTTTCCAACCAATGCAAATGGAATTTGTGACTTGCGAACTTCAATGCCCATTTGAGAAGACTACAGAATATAATTGATAGCCTCTTACTGTGGGCTATTATGGAATCTACAGGACAAGACTGTGGAAACAGGTATGCTTAGAGTAAGAGGACTAATATTGATTGTATCCAAGAGTAAATATAGAGTTAGAATCAGAGAATTCCCTTAAATTCCTAGTTGGTAGCTAAGGGGTCAGATAGCCAGGAAGATAGTGACAAAGTTAAGAATGTTAAAGTTGATTTAGGAAATACTGGATAAAACAGTCCTGCTCTTATGTTTTCTATAGAGTATGATTCATGGGCAGGCCCCAAGATGAAATAATCAAAAAAATAAAAGCAATAGCTAACAGCTAATGATCTTTCCTATGTACTAGGCACATATCTCATTTATTCTACTAACCTGATAATTAGAAGGCTATAGTTAACCTTTTTTAAACATGCCCTTTTAACCTCACCATGCATTAGCCCATCTTCTGATTCTGCTCTCATCTCCCAGTGTATGTCCGTTCACCTCTATTTCTGTGAAGATTGGCTTTTCATACACTATGATGTGTTGTCTTGCCGTTATCTCTACAATATTAAATGTATCTTTCTCTCTTCTATCAAACAACACCGTTTCCTCTTAAGTTTTAACAAGTCAAATGCACGAAACCTTGGTGACTCACTCCAACTAGTTTTAAATTTGGGGGCGCGATATCCATCCTTTTGAATGATTACCATTAAATGATTTAGTCTAGATAAATTCTCACTTGACTTTCAGGTCTTTTTATTTTAAATGATATTCTTTTTTTTTTTTTGAGACAGAGTCTCACCGTGTTGCCCGGGC
Source organism: Lepilemur ruficaudatus (assembly GCA_963574885.1). NCBI lineage: Eukaryota > Metazoa > Chordata > Mammalia > Primates > Lepilemuridae > Lepilemur > Lepilemur ruficaudatus. Next base: position 15,776 of record CAUYRT010049243.1, read on the forward strand.
TAGAGTGCCGTGGCATCAGCCTAGCTCACAGCAACCTCAAATTCCTGGGCTCAAGCGATCCTTCTGCCTCAGCCTCCCGAGTAGCTGGGACCACAGGCATGTGCCACCATGCCTGGCTAATTTTTTTTTTTTACATATATTTTTAGTTGGCCAATTACTTTCTTTCTATTTATAGTAGAGACGGGGTCTCGCTCTTGCTCAGGCTGGTCTCGAACTCCTGACCTTGAGCGATCCACCCGCCTCGGCCTCCCAGAGTGCTAGGATTACGGGCATGAGCCACCGCGCCCAGCAAAATGATATTCTTTTCATAGATATGCATGATTTATTTGCTGGGCTATCAGGCACATTTATTTGAATGTGCCTATGTGCTTTTTTGAGTTCAGTAAATATCAGTAGTTAAAATATTATTAATATTATTGGTGAAAATAACGTTACTTCCTGTTTAGTCCATTTATGTTGCTATAAAGGAATACCTTAGGCTGGGTAATTTATAAAGAAAACAGATTTATTTGGCTCATGGTTCTGAGAGTGTACAAGAAGCATGGTGCCAGCCTCTCCTTCTGGTGAGGGCTTCAGGCTAATCCCACTCATGGGGGGAGGTGAAGGGCCGCCAGTGTGCAGGGATCACATGGCAAAACAGGGAGTGAAGAGGGGAAGGTCCCAGGCTCTTTTTATTAATAATAGTCCGCTTTCATGGGACTCTCATTAGTACCAGACCACTTGAGAGATCCACCGCCGTGACCCAAACACCTCCTACCAGGCTGCACCCCCAACACCGGGGATCAAATTTCAACATAAGGCTTGATTTCCTGGATTCAAAGAAACCATATCTAAATCATAGCACTTCCCAGCACACAGGTTTAAATCCAGAACTTCTCAGAAAGATATACTTCATCTTTTCCTGACCTATCTCTGCCACTGCATCTCTCTGTAATTCTTATCTTACAATATATGCTTTAGCCAAATAGCTCCCAGTAATCATTAGCCATTTCATGACAATGTATGTTTGCTCACATGTTGTCACCTTGCTTTCTTCACTGAACTAATGGCTGATTCTTTTAGACATGCTCAGAGTTGTGTTGATTTTATCTCTTCTGCGAACATCTTAAGCACAGTATTTGTGTGTGCGTGCACACATGAGCACACACACACACACAATCTAGTAAAATTATCTATTTATGTGTTGATTTCCTTCCTAGTCATTCTAGCTCTCTGAAGTGAAACAGAATCTTATTCGATCCTCTATGTCCAGTACTTATTTAGTGTACAGGACATTGTGCACACTAGACTAAATCAGAGGTGATATTCCTCTCTCTTTATTACCTCATATTTACTCTTATGTATGATACAAGGAAAAATGTATATTGATAGATTTTTATTTTTAATTTTAGACTATTTCAATCTGTATCAATTATGTTGTTTTCATTACTAAGTAACAGTAAACTCTATTAAATCTTTTTGAAACAATGAAAAATCTGTGCTAGTTTATATGAAACTTAATTTTAGAAATAGGAGATCTTCAGGAATGGTTTAATCAGAGTTCCAGCTGCGGTTCTAAGTGATTCTCTCCTTTGGTCATAGATTATTTTCCACTAGGGTGGCAAGAGGGCTGAAGCAATTTGAGGTCTCACCCATAAATACCACACTGCCCAGTAAAAGAGAAATACAACATCTCCTCTCCACCCTGAGGGAGGGTGGGTATAGGCTCCTAGGCTCCAAAGTTGAAGTTAATGGCAGACACAGTGCCAATAATTAATGAAAACCAGGAATCCTAAGTCCAGCACCACCTAATACATGGCTGTCTATGGTTAGAATCACAATTTTCTTTTTTTTACTTTCTGAGGTAACAAAAGGAAAAATCAAATTTTATTCTATATTATGCCATTCTTAGAATTCCTCATAGGTCAGAAAAAGAAATATAAATTTTACTGTCAAAAATATTTTGATTCAAGGTTCTTTATATTAATTTTACACCTATAATATTTTAGAAATATTTCCCGTTTCTACCTCAAGTAAATATCAAAAGGACTCCTCAAACTGTCAAAAATAAAACAGAAGAGTGGACAAACAAACAAAATTACTATACTCTTGGGTATATAGATAGTAAAATTACCAAATAAAATATTTTTTAAAAATAATAAGTGTATTGCATATTATAATTAAATATTATTTCAGTTATAATGCTTCTTACTAAAACATGATTAAAAATAATTGATAAAATTACCAGTTGTTTGCAACATTCTATGAAACAGACTAAAAAAATAGTAATGAGAATAAATACTAAACAATTAAACTAATATAAATATGATTCAGAGAAAGTAATCATTTTATAGAAATCTATGCTCACAGTAATTTATGCATATCAAATAAAATTTGCTTTTCACATATGCCTTCCTTTCATAAAAAGATATTCTAGAGCACATTTTATAACTATCTTCATGTTGGGTGTGCACTCTAACATATTAAATCTTTTGGTGGTGAAGTAATCGTCTGGCCAAGAAGAGAACAGATTTCTTTTGAACTTCACAAATAGGAGTCACTTTTCAGTATTCTAATACTACAATTCTGCACTGTTAATTGCTGCATTTATAAAATTACTTATAATTTAAAAATGCACATGGTCTTTTCTAACTCTTCTTAGGCTATCTCTATAAATGCCATATCTACAGGGTAAGATACATACTACTTAGCACCTCCACCCACTTTAGCAACTGAATCTCAGCTCATGCTCTCCCTGCTTACTCTTTGCAATTTTTTGACTGTTTTCCTCAATACCATCTTTATTAAAAACCTCTTGATATTGTACCAACTATTCTTCTAGTATTCATTACCTCTCCTTTCTTCTCTGTTTAGAAAACAGGCTTTCTTCAACAATCAGTTCAAATGTAACCTCCTGTGTGAAACATCTCTAAATTGTACCCTATTAAATTTTCCTCTATAGTATCATAGAATTAGAGGACTTTATATGTCCAGCAACTCAAGAGGAACACAAACAATAGAATATTTTTAGTCAATAATTATCAAATTAATAAATCCATTAATCTTGTGAATTTATAGAAAAATAGAAACAAATGTCAGCTCTGTGCTCCTATGCTATTCTGAAAATCATCTTCAAAGATGGAAAATAGTAGACAAATATTTTTAATTAAAAAAGAAATATTCATTGCTTATTATTCTAATACTAAAGTAGTGTCTTTTATCATGAATTACTATTCTAACCTTAATATTGGTTTAAAATTTTTTCTGATGCTTGATTCCTAAAGTTAAAGACTTGTAAAACTCAAATATTTCTTATTAATATGAGTTTGTGATAGTTTTTGCAAATTGCCTACTGCTATAGTCCGAATGTGTCCCTCTAAAATTCATGTTGAAATCTAATAATCCCCATGGTGGTTTTAAGAAGTGAGACCTTTTGGCAAGTGATTTGTATATCTTGAGCTGAGCCTTCATGAACAGGATCAGTGCACTAATGAAAGAAGTTGAAGGGAGCTGCCCACACCCTTCTGCCATGTGAGGCACAATGTTTTCTCCTCCTGCCATTGAGGATACAGCTACAAGGTGATGTCTGTGAGGAACAGAGACCTCACCAGGCATTGAATCTGCAGTGCTTTGATTTTGGACTTCCCAGCCTCCAGAACCATAAAAAACAAATTTTTGTCATTTATAAATTATTCATTCTGGGGTATTTTGTTACAGCATCTTGAACAAACTAAGACATCTACCTAATATACATTTCCCCAGATTATTTTTTAACCAATTGTAAACTAGTTTATTTTAAAGGAAGGGAATAAATGGGGTGAAAGAAATCTTTATACTATACTTAAATATTCACAAAGAAGAATATTTTATATTTAAAATACTTTTTAATCCATAATATTTTTGCTCAACTTAATTCTACTTTGCACCTCACCAGAAATACAAGTTTATAGTTAAGTAGATACCATAATAAAGGTGATATAAGATGCATCTAACTATGTACCTGTAATTTGTCTTATAGTTACCCAAGCAAAAACATCATTGTCTAACATTAATCCATTATTCTACTGAAATCAGAGACAATGATAAAGCTTGCTGTGAAAAACACATATCAACTTTCAACTTTGATCAGCTGGAACACCGAAAGAATTATATCTGTCTAAGTATCTGCAATTTTTTTCCCACACAACTAGAAAATTTAGTTACCTGATACCCAGATTTTATTTGATGTGGAAAAGTACCCAAGTAAAGACATCAAATTTATCATCCTCTTCTGTTTTTGAGGATGGTCATATTTTTGGTCCTAAAGGCAAAACCATAAGAGTTTCTGGGTAAGTTTTTGCTTTCCTGTTATAGGTGCTGTATATTTTTTGCTTCTTTTTCCTACTAAAATACAACCATGAGTTAGAGGTGAAGAAGTTGCATTGAGATCCTAATGATGAAACCTGCATGTAAGGGATGGTTGATCATAAGTTTCTGACACTTGTAATGACAACCTCAGGTAGCTGCAATAATCCTGACCTGCCCAGTGTCAGACTGGGCAAAAATTTCTTGTGAAATTTTGAAATATTTGTATTGAGATATTGTTCATACATCATGCAATCCTCCCGTTTAAAATATAGAGTTCAATGGTTTTTAGTATGTTCACAGATACATGCAGCCATTACCAAAGTCAATCTTAGAACCTTTCCATGAGCTCAAAAGGAAATCTATGCCCTTTACCTATTACTGTCTATACCTCTGTATCCCTAAGAAAGCACGTGTACTTCTATCTCTATAGACTTTTTCTACTATGGCTTTCATATCAATGGAATCATATGATATGTGGTCTTTTGTGATAGACATCTTTCATTTAGCAAAATGTTTCAAGGTTGATTGATGTTGTATCATGTGTCAGTACTTCATTCCTTCTTATTTATTTATTTATTGATTGATTGATTTCAGGAAAATATGAGAGTACAAACATTTTGGTTACATTTTATATCTTTGCCTCTCCCTAGCAACGGTTAGAGGTATGCTCCTCCCCTCCACAGTGCTCACCACATCCCTCAGATGTGGGTCTACCCCCCAATTCCCTAATCCCTGGAGAACACCACCACCATTTGAGCACCATAGTGTTAATCAGTCAGTACCAATTTGATGGTGAGTACATGTGGAGCCCATTCTTCTGATCTTGTGTCACCTCACTTTGAATAATGGGCTCAAGCTCAATCCAGAATGTTTTTATTAGAAATTTACATAACTTGCCCTAGGTGACACCATTGGGAATCTATAATTGGAATCTATAATGAGAATCTATTCCTTAAGTTGAGAATCTATAACTGGAACCCAAGACTTTAGCTCAAAAGTCAATCTTCTCAATCACCACACAATGTAGCCCTTGGAAAAAAAGTGAGAAATGCAGAAAAAGTTCTTTCTATCGCTATCACTTTGCTTCTGACTCATAACTATTATAAAAGCGTGTGCTGCTTGGAGCTGATGTAGTTATGTCACAACCATGAGCAGAGACACCATCAACACCCTCAAGATGGCAGAGTGGACAGATGGCAAGGCTCTGCGGCCTGGTTACGTTGTTGAGACACGGAACCGAACCTGGAACACAGTGCTACAGACATTGTATCTGTTGAGAGAATAAATGGTGTTTGTTTCTTGCAGCCAAAAACACTTCACTTAATATAATACTCATTACAATATGACCCTACTATGTTAACCTTCCACTTTACCTCACATTATAGTTTAACCACAACCTACTTGCCACCCAAATTACCCTATACCATGACAAACTTTCACTCACATTTGAAGACAGTTCAAATGCTGCTTATTTTTTAAAACCTTCCCAAATGAGGGAATTAAATACTTTTCCCCCTCTGTTCTCATACATCTCTATGAGTATTATAAGCCTTTTCAAAATAAATTGCAAATATTTCATTATAGATTAGGAACAGAATATTGGCTGGTTTCTGAGTTATTAATTATTATATTTCCCAGCATCAAGACCAGCACGTAGAATGTAGTAAATATGCAATAACTGCAAGTTGACTAAATTAAATTTAAATAGATAAAAATTCAATTAAGGTAATGTAAAAGTCTGAGTTTCCTTACAATTTATAGTCTAATGCAGACAGGAAAACATCTATCAAAAGAGTCTATTTATGGCAATTCAGAAAATTTTTAATAAGAGGTGTTTTTTTTTTTTTGCCTTTTAGGAAAATTTAATGGAACTATATTTACATTTACCATTGAAAATTATTTTGAAGTGACAATTAGAAATATAAAAAAAGTTTTCTATTTTCTCACAAAGCCACATTGATATTAGCTAGTTTGTACAATTTGCATCATACTAAATTAAGACTTAAATAACATAAAAATTATTGAACAATATAAAACATATTTGGAAGAAGCATATGGAAACTGATTTTTTGTTCTGTTTTGTTTTGTTTTTGCTAATTGGGATGACTTACATGAATATCAGTGAAGAAGAAATTGAGAAACAAACAAAAAAGCTAATTTAGAGTAGTGGATAATATTTTTAAGAGACTGAGTTTCCTAAAACATTTTGAAATGCAGTTTGTCTGTTATTAAGTTTTGATGAATCTCCATATTGTTTTCCCAAGTTGCTGCACCATTTTACATTCCCACCAAGAGTGTACAAGTGTTCCAATTTCTCCACAATCTCGCTGAAACTTGTTATGTTTTGTTTGTACAAATATGTGTATATATCATTATATTTATATACCTACTAATTACATATCACCTAATTGTAGTTTTGATATACATTTCCCTGATATTTCATGATATTGATCATCTTTTCATAATACTGTTGCCATTTGTAAGTCTTCTTTTAAGAAATACCTGCTCAAATCCTTGGCCTATACTTTTAATCAGGTTATTTTATTGTTGTTTGCCATTGAGTTGTAAGAGTTCCTTATATATTTTGGGAATTGATCCCTTATCAGATATAAAATTTTAAAATATTTTCTCCCATTCTGTAGGTTGACTTTTCATTTTGTTGATTGTTTTCATTGCTATACACAAGCTTTTTAATTTGATGTAGTTCTTATATGAATCAGCAATCTCACTTTTGGACATATATTCCAAAGAATTGAAATCAGGATCTCTAAGAGATGTCTACACTCCCATGTTCGTTGCAGCACTATTCATAACTGCCAAGATGGAAACAACCCCTATCTATTGACACATGAATAGATAAGGGAAATGTGGTGTACACATAAAATGAAATATTTTTCAGTTTTAAAAAAGAAAGAAGTTCTGTTTTTGTGACAACATGGATGAAACTGGGAAATATCACGTTAAATGAAATAAACCAGTCACAGAAAGATAAACACTGCATGATTTCACTTATATAAAGTATCTAAAATAGTTAAACTCATAAAAGCAGAGAGTAGAATGGTGGTTGTCATGGGCTAGGAAGGGTGGAAAATGAGATGTTGTTTTTCAATTGATATAAAGTTTCAGTCAAGCAAGATGAATAAGTTCTAGAGTTCTGCTGTAAAACAGTGTCTATAATTAACAATACAGTATTGTGCAGTTCAAAATTAAAGGGGACAGATTTCATGGTAAGTGCTCTTACAACAAAAGACAAAACAAAACAAAGGAGCATAAGAAAAGAACTCTAGGAGGTGTTAGATGTATTTATTACCTTGACTGTTGTCATATTATAACAGGAGTTTGCATATATCCAAACTTATCAAATTGTACATATTAAATATGTCAGTTCTTTGTATAACAATTGCACCTCAATAAAGCTGTTGAAAGAAAATATGGCCTGTCTTGCTAAAATGAAAAAGCCTATCAAGTGCTATAAAAAATAACTAAAGACTTTTGGTGGGTTAGTGGAAACTTGTTTTAACTAGCAGATATAAAGAAGTGAAGAGGTTGTCCTAGAAAGATCCAACGTAGTGCAAAAACTATTAATATTTGCATATAGAGGCTCTAATATGACTGTGTAATGAAGACCATGCATAGGATAATTGGTTATAGATACTTGAATGAACAAACAAGGAAAGTGATCTGGAATCCAAAATGAATTAACTGGAGGATAGAAAGGGAAGTGACATTGGGAGTCTTGTAACTTAGATAGATGGAAATACAAGAAGTGTTTTTACCTGCCTCACATTCACTAGTCACTGATTTCTATTTATATTTTATTCGGTATTCCTTGCTTTCTTCATAGTGCATTTTCTTTCTTGCTGTATCTTTGAGAAAATGTTTCACTGTATCACAGCCCTAATTGCTAGCCTGCTTTTAAATCTGTTATAGATGGTATTCCTTAGTAAAATAAACACAGAGGAAATATGGTTATATATCTTTTGAAATAAAATTAAATTGAAGTAGGACAAAAGAAAAAGAAGATAGGATTGAGGTAAATTAAAAGGTGTATTTCCTCTGAGAGCTTGACTGTATTAGCACAGAGGAAAGTTTCTTTTTATTAATTTTTGTATTAATAGAACTAACATCCTTTTCATGTCATTAAAATATTTGATTTTTGCCTTCCAGAGGAAATGTAGAATGTTGCAATTAGAAAAGAACATTTATATCCTATAGCTCTGTATGCACATTCCCTCTGATTTTAGTGAGCACACTCAATTCTCCAGGAAGATTTCCTTTTGAGTGCTTTTTCTTGCAATTAGGCTGAATGCAAAATTCAGAGAATCAGTTACATTCTTTCTCCAAGACTTAGAGAGACAATTTGATTCATACTTTTAATGAGTGTGGCCTTAATTAAAGCTTAAATAAAATCAGTTGCTCTAGTTGTGTTTTTTACTCTCCAGGGATTCTACTCATTTTCAGATTGTATCTTGGGTACTGATGTAGGTCTTTGGTTAACAGAAATTGTTTCATTGCTTGAATCGGGAAATTTTGAACATCATTTTTGCCAAATCTATTTTTGCTAAATTTATTTGTGAGGTTTCTTTTTGCCTGTGTGTGATTTCAATGTAGCATTTACAAAATTTTACACTCATTATTTTGTCTTAATTACCTGTCCTGATTTCCTAAAGGATGGGTTGAAGATTAATTTTTACCTCTTCGTGCCTAAAGCTAGTGCTTTATCTCAGTTAATGATTCACTGTCTTACTAAGCTTGAGATGACTTTGCAGAGCATTATAACATTTGGGACACAATTCAACTCAGCTAATATGGGACTGAGCCATCTTTCAGGTGCTGCAATAGACAAAGGAAATGCTCTGAGAAGTATATGATTGGCCTGCTCTCAGCACGCAATTTCCCCACTTTTAAGGATATTTTGTTTTCATGTGACTCAAGACTTTAAAAACCATGGAAAATTCAGTCATATTAAGGCTTAGTGTATTTAGATGACTCCTCTCCACAGACCAACAAAATTAATTGTCCACAGAAAATGGGTGGCTTGGTGTTACAAGAGTGATTTTAATCTAAAATTTCTTGTGGTTAAAGAACTTGTCATCAACTTGAGTGAAATACTAATGATATAATGATAGGATATCCATAATGACACTCTTCTAAAAGACCTGGCAAACCAACCCTAATAGTGTTCCAAGGACAGAAAATTTTGGCTGATTGACTGTGTTTCACACTACCTAACACAGAGCCTAGCATGAAGTTCACACTCAATATCTTTGAGGAAGTAAAGAAAAGGAAGGAATAAATGAAGGCAGGAAGAAGGAAGGGGGGAGAGAGAGATATATACCTATCTTTAGAACCCATCAAATATTTCCCATTGCAGTTAATGAGATGCCATCTTCTTACCAGAGTCTCCAAGGCATTTCAGGGTCTAGCCTTTGCTGTCCCTCCAAACTCACCTCTCTCCACTTCACTACTTATTTTAATTGTATGCTTGTCACACTGCTTTTATCTGAGGGCTTCTAAGCCTCCAAGCTATTTATTCTCTCTCAAGAACTTCAAATGCCATACTCCCTCCCTGGAATTTTTTTTTTTTCCCTAGACCTCCCTACACATTTGTCTGATTACCTTTCCATTCCTCATCGTTAGCATCTGATTCTCAGAATGGCCTTCCCTGACCACTTGAAGTAAAGTTGCTCCCATCTCCACCTCACTTATTCACGTACCACTCTTTTATTTTTGCCAGTAGCACTTATCACAATCTGTGGCATTTTGTGAATTGATTTAATTAGAGTCTGCCTTCTCCCTTGACTGTATCTCAGTGGGAACAAGCCCTGTTTCATTGACCAGAGTACAGCCAGTACCTGACGCATAGTCTCAGGCATGGTAGACATTTCAATATTTGCTGTCTGAATATATTAGTAATTAAAAATCAATAATCAAATTTAAGTACATTAAAATTTACAAACATATGAATTTTACTAAGTGGTGAATATAGAGGATATCATTAGGGTGAAATAAAATGAGGCAGGCCACGTGTGGTGGCTCATGCCTGTAATCATAGCACTCTGGGAGGCTGAGGTGGGAGGATCACTTGAGCTCAGGAGTTGGAGACCAACCTGAGCAAAAGCAAGACCCTGTCTCTACTAAAAATAAAAAAAATTATCCAGGCATGGTGGCACATGCCTGTAGTCCCAGCTATTTGGGAAGCTGAGGCAGGAGGGTCTCTTGAGCCCGGGAGTTCGAGGTTGCTGTGAGCTAGGCTGACGCCACAGCACTCTACCCAGAGTTAGACTCTGTCTCAAAAGAAAAATAATAATAATAATAATAATAATAAATAAAATGAGGCCATTTCCAAAAGCACTCTTATAATTTACAATGGGAGACAGAACTCAGGTAGACATATGATTTCAGATGAAGTTGAATGAAAGGTCAGGTCAAAAGAGAAGGGCAGTCTGAGGCCAAATGACATCTCAGTCTTAAGGTTTAGATTCAGATTTGACTTGGAAGGTCAAATCTGAAAATAAGAAACAAAGTTGCTTAAAACAAATAATAATACCCAAGACAAGGAATTATGTTACAAAGGAAATGACATAAAAGCAGAGGACTTAAGGCCTTAAGCAATAAATTAGCCCTTGTGGTCCTGAACATAAGAAGAATCATAAAGTTTAAGGTTATATAGATAATTTATTGGAACTTTTATTTGACTCTCAAAGTTATAAAATATAAAATCACCCTAATCACTTTATATGACTTATACAAAAGATGGATAGAAAAAATAGAGTTAGCATAGATGGTAAAGACCGAAAGAGACAATGATAATATGAAATAAAAGTCACAGAAAGTTTTGCAATGATGTATAAGCTAAAAAAAAAAAAAAAAAAAAAGGAAAAAGAAAAAGGAAGGATGGTTGATAGAATAATGACTTACTTTAATATTTTTTTCTAATTTTTCTTTTTCAAATTCCTACATGGACATTGTTAATTCTTTATTCATTCAAAAATAATCATCAAAAACTCACTATTGCTTTTATTTGGTTATAATGTGTCATTTGTTAAATAATACACTAAACTATAATACTATAAAATAGTTAAACAATACAAATTCTAGGTGAAAATCAAAAATTTTTCCTTTACTTCCTTAACCCCATCAATCCCAAATGTTTTAATACTGCTATGAAACAATTAAAATTTCCATATATATTATATTATTCATACCATTAGCATTTCTGGGAATATAGAATAAAGCCATTGTAAACATTCAACATTAGGAATTCATTTAAAACCTTTTGCCAGTATGTACCTTATTTGAACTCTTACAGTTTTTAAAGTATGAAAGTTTTAGATATAATGCTGTCTTTAGTAGACAGGTACTTCCTAGGTAGATTAGCATCTCTACATGTTATAAATCTTGAAAATTATCTTGAAACTCATTATCTTCCAAAGGGAAAATGGATTGCAATAAATCCAATGAGTAGAGATCTATTATCTAGTATAATAGGTGCCCAGAAAAGTGTCTTGAGTATAATAAACTTTCAGTATATATTGATTTACATTAAATGAATAAGTGCTTCTGGTCTCTATAACTCAAAGACACCTGCCCTCTGTATGTGTTTGCTAATCCATAAATGTGTTTTTTGACTTTATGTGGGCTGCTGACAGATACCAAAGAGAAAAGGGCAGACGTGATTCCCCTTTTCAACATCTGAGCAAAGAAACAGTTCTGGAGATAAAGAGTTGAGCTGGGATCACCAAGGCAAAGGTCAAAAGGCGTAGAAAGACTCTGGAGGGGAGAAAAAGTCATATCTTTTCCTTACCCATGGCAAGGTACATGGCTGACACTTCAACAAAAAACAGATTAACAAGAAAAGAATAATAAATATATTTACCCAGAGTTTTACATGATACAGGAGCTCACAGACGAAGACCCAAAGGAACAGGGAAAACTGTATTTTTATGCTTAAATTTGGTGAAGAGTGGGCAGTTGTGTAAAAATATGATTGGACAAAAGGGAGCATGATCTAACGGTAATAAGCGGGGGTGGGGCATACTTAGAAAGGTCTATTTATTCAAATTCTTCCTGGCATATCTATGTCTTTGTTCCTTTCCTCTGGGTAGAGACAGAATATGTGAGTAAGTATTATGACCTTAGTTCAAGAGAGGTGGGTCAGAGAATTATTTTATGGCCATGCTTTAGGACAGAAAGACAGGAGAAGGTCACAGAATGAGCCTGCCTGCTTCTGTACTTCTATGAATTTTAAAAATGCCATATTTTGGGGCAGCATGTCTTGAACTAAGACAGCTCATAACTAAATGAGTAAAACCAGGAATAGAGCCAAGAAATAAGCTTGCCATTTAACATGAAATCAAAAATATGTGATGGCAAAAGTCATTGAGAATTGCGATAGATACATGAATTATAGGTGATATTCAGGAATTATATTAAAATCAGGCAAACTGATAAGAATAAAGACAGCACAATACTGAGGACTAGAGGAGACAACAGGGGAGTGGGTTGGGTTGTGACAGTTCAGGAAGAGTCTAGGATGTCATATTATTAGGTAAACAAATCAATCTACAATGAATTGGGAGTTAGAGGCAGCAGCATAAATATGACAGATGAAACACAGGCCAGTACTAAAGATTACAAAGTCATGGCAAGAGAAACAGGTATGCCTTTATAATCAGTAACTTTATATAAACTTTTACACACACACTTATTATAGCAGGAAATAATCTCAACGGCATAATTTATGTCGACTTCTGTTAAAGTAGGTAAATGAGTACCTTTAACTGCGAAAAGCAACTGGAGAAGAAACAGAATTATAAATGTATAAATGCTTATATAGCTCAAATTATATGAAAATTAGAAAGATTTTTTAATTGAGAAAAATTTAATTCATATTTTTTAGTTTCTGTGATCTACAACATATGAAATATTATCTTCAGGAAAAACATGTTGATGGATTAATATGTTAACTTTCTTCTAAGTTTTGACCCATCAATCAATAGTTTTGAATCAACAGCCAATAGAATTCCTGGGTGACTTTTCCATAAAAAAGTAAATAATCCGTGAACCATCAGTGTTCTAGTAGTTATTATAAAGCCCTCTGCCATTGAGAGCATCTATTTTCTTCTTTCATTTATTAAATGAGTATTTATTGTTTTTTCTCTAGAAAACCTGATTTTATCATAAAATATCCTTTAAACAGCTGAGTTCTGTTCTGTGTAACTTGGTATTTATAATATCTAACTTATATGTGCTTGTTAATGAAGATTAAGAATTGTTACATTAATATTTACACTTAATATTTTTAACATAAAATAACTTTTTATTTTTTAATAACTTTTTAACTTTTATTATACTTTTTAAAATACAGAAAACAACTTCCAAGTAGTCAAAACTTATACAGGTTTCTAAACATATTTTATCAGATAATATAAACGAGGTATAATTTAATGAAAGCAAAATTTAACGTGAGAGAACTTTGTGCAAATCATTGTAAGATCAAATTGTTTTTATTTCTCTACACCTTCTAAAAAATTTCTGCTTGGAAATATTGTTTTTAATGATTCAATGGCAGACTTATTTCTCATTAAATTTTCAGTAGCATCATAAAATTTCTAAAAGCATGCATATACTGACCTATGAAACATATTCTGGACAATATGAAAACATTGACTTATTTTGATTACCTTTGTGTAGTTCTAACAGAATCAATTCTCAAATGGTGTCCTGATTTTACAATTTGATTCACTGAGCACTCAACGCTATGGTAAATTTGTGTTTATGAGCTTTATCGCAGTGCTTAGCACATAGTAGGCTTGCAATACAATACTTTAATTACTAAATAAAACTGAGAGATGATCCAGGAAAGTAATAAATATGGAAAATACAGCAGGAAAGCTAGAAGGTGGTGTCTTTGATGAAAGATCTGCATAAACAAATTTAATGCTGGAAAATGGAGTAGATGCAGCTGCCCACTTGTGACACCAACGTTTAATTAAATACAGTTGTCTCATAACATACTCAATGGTTGAGCTTCCTTACAGCTGAACTAAAATTGTTTAAATAAAATGAGACTCATTAACTTTTCTAATTGTTGTTTGTGGGAAGACCTGAACTTTGCTTTTAAAAAGAAACTGCTCCATCTGCAGCTAGTAAAACATATCAGCTGGCAATGTTTAACTCTCATGAATCATCTATTTATTTTTCTTTCCCAAACCACTGAGCATAAGAGAGAGGTGATTCTGTAAGAAAAATTCGAAAAAATGTTTCAGGAGCCTTATTTTGTGTCTGTCTTTTGAGCTTATGCATACTAAAAGGAATAGTTTGCTTGGTTTCTATAAAGGTAAAAGTACATGCATCATGGGAATGTACCAGCTGCACAAGTTTAGCCCTTTTTAGTTGTCAATAGAGAGGAAACAGATCATCAAAACTTGAAAGCTTCATCTTATAATGCTGCTTCATATTGTACAGCTTTAAAATGGCAAGCGTCTCTTGACAAAGAAAATGTTCCATTGCTACCAGCTGATAACAAATATTTTCCTTAAAAGAAGTAGAATATGTGAGGCTTCAACTTGTTTTTTTTTGTATTTTAAGGTTAGTACAAACAATAATAAAAACATAAAGGAAATCTTTTCACTATTTGTGGAAATTCAACAGAAAACAATTCATCATGTCCTAATCACGTTTTCATGTAACGGTACTTTTTTATGAATTAAGACAGTTTCATAAATAAATAGCTATTTTAGAAAACAGATGTCTGTCAATTTTTCTTATTTGGTAATGACTTTTTCTTAATTTAGCATAAAAAATTCTTTTTCCACGTTTTTGTCCTGACTTTAGTCATACTTGACTTTTTTCTGATAAGTGCAAATACTATTGCAAATAAAATCTATTGATGTAAGAGTTGAGAATTTTGTTTGGAGAAAAACAGAGCTTGAAAAATTGTCAAAGATTTATTCTCATGAACAAAAGAAGGATGGAAGGAAGTTGCCTGGGCAGGCAGGTTTGGCATCTCCAACCTCTCAGGGGCCTATGCTTCTTCTACTTATTTTTTTCCTCCACTGTCCTCAGTGGGAATCTTCCAGCCTAAAGCCACTTTGTGGTTCAATGGATTCTGAAGGTCCAGCCATTGAGTCCAAAATTCAGAAAGAAGAAATAAGAGAAAATAGAAGAGGGGTTAATGCCTTACTAATGAGGAGGCTATTTGGGAATTCCACACCACATCTCTGCTAATTACTCAGAACTAACTATGGAGAATTGTAGCCTCATAGCCATGCCGGCATGCAGAGAAACCTCAGAAAGTTCATTTTTTTCAAGACACACGGCTTAGGGTTTCCTTATGGGTAAAGAGATAACAACAAAATTTGAGAGGCAATGAGGCCACTGGCACACAAAACAAAATCAATCTTATTTTTATATAATAGCAACAGAGTTACAAACTTAATATAAAATTTAAATTTAAAATACCAACCAAAAGTAAGCCACTTAAGACTAAATCAAACTAAAATGTGAAAAGCCTTTAGTTTACTCTAAAGATAGGAATTGATAAATATTTATTGAAAGACATTAAAATATAAATAAGGAGAGAAATATACTATGCTCATTAATTGGAAGATGCTATACTTTAAAGATGTCAATTTGGGGATAAGGCATGGTGGTCCATACCTGTAATTCAAGCAGTTTGGGATGCTGAGGGGGAGGATCCTTCGAGGCCAAAAGTTCAAGACCAGCCTGGGCAACACAGTGAGACTTCGTGTCTACAAAATATAGAGTATGCCTGTTGTCATAGCTACTCAGGAGCTTGAGGAAGGAGGGTTGCCTCAGTCTTGTCTCTGCCACAAAAAAAAAAAAAAAAGATGCTAATTTTTGATCAATTCATTTTAGATCAGTACAATTTCTTCTTTTTTTCTTCTTTAGACTTGATTTTCTAGAAAGATCAATACAATTTCATCAAAATATGAACACATTTTTCTCTGGGGTTTGCTGAGGAATGTCACAAGTTAACAGATTTTATATAAATATGAAAAAATCCAAGAACAGTCAGGACATTCGTTAGGAAGATAAGCCTTATCCATAGCTTATATTAATTATAAAGTTAGAGTCATAAAGAGAGTAAGAGAATGTGTTACTGGTGCAAGCGTAAACACATTAGCAAATGTGATGTAATAGATATTCCAAATACTTCCATGAGTTCTTGAAAAATTATAAAAGAGCTTACATTGGAGATCTATGATCTATAGATGCTGAAAGAACCAGCTACCTTCTTAGAAAAAGAACAGGCAGCACATATAATCATAAAATAGTAGTACTTTCATTATATAAAGATCACTTTGAAACCTATGTGAATAAGACAATTTAATAGAAAATTACACAAAAGATATAAGCAAGTATTTTACAGAAAAATGAATTTTCCATAAATATATTATAAAAAATTCAGCTTCATTATTTTCAGATAAAATCAAATTAATATCACCCTGAAATAATACTCCACTTGCACCAGACTGGCACAAATTTAATGACAATAGCAAGAGTTAGGCAATGAAATGGAGCCATAGCAATTTTCACATTCTGCAGGTAGGAAGTATAAATTGATATGACTCATTTGGAAAATAATTTGAATCTACTTAATTGCTTTAAAGAGATGTATATTCTCTTTCCCAGCAACTTCAGTCTTAGGTGAACACATCTAAGACATTATTGTACATATACATGACAACTCAAAATAAGCGACTGAGGCAAAGATCCCAATCAGTGGAGGTTTATTAAGCCACAGTTTTAGGACACACTGGGGAATAACACAAACCACAGATTTTATCTGTGACATTTTTTCTGCCCAGGATTTGGGAACTTCAGTATTTAAGGGGGAGAGGACACACAGGACAAAAACTTGGGTGGACAGCAAAGCAAATGCTTACATTCTTGTGAGGCTCAGGAAATCTACACTTCACGTAAGATGAAGTGTAAGTTTAAAGAGAAAAAGGGAGTGAAGGAAGAATCAATTAGGTAGATGTTCCCAGGTAGATGGAAGAATGATTATCTTGTTTCTGTTCTGGACCTGGTAAGATAAACTTGTAATCAGCATTGTTAGTGTGGAATTAAAATTTTAGGAGCTCGACTTAGCCTGTAGACCTAAATTTACAATTTGCATGGCCTTGTGTATGGGAGGCCAACAATGACTTTTCTTATGAATGATCTGTGGGGACAGTTCTTGTAGATGCCTGAGGCCTTTAACCTTTCTGTGGGAAATCTGGCTAAAGCATAATGTTACAAACAGTTATTCATTCAGAAGGGGCTGTTGCATGACTCAGAGTCAAGGCTAGAACTTCCCCTTTGCATAGGAGTTGAGGCAGGAGGGGGTGTGGAATTGTCCTGAGATTTTTATTTTCCTTAACCTATACCAGGAAACATGTTCATGAATATTCATAGCAGCATTACTTTTAATATCAAGGATCTAAACCAAAATCCTTATCAACAAATAGAGGAATAAATAATTTTATATTTAGAAAGCAGGATGCTGAAAAGCTAGTGCAATGGTAAACTGTGGTTGCATGAATAAATCTCAAAACATATAGTGATTAAAGCAAACCAAAGTAGTAGCAATTTCATAGTGTGATTCCATTATTATAAAGTTTATAAACAGGCAAAATTTAACAATATATACAATTTACCATACATATATATATGGTAAAATTGTAAAGAAAGACAGGGAAATGATGAACCAAAAATTCAGGATAGTGTTAATCTTAGGGATAGGGTATAACTTTGAAGCACTTGATTAGAAAAAGGCACAGAGGGAGCTTCAAAGTATTGGTAAAGTTATATTTCTTAGATTGTAGGATAGGTATCCGGGTATTTATTATACTTTAAAATAATGCATACATTGACTCTGTATAAATGATATATTTTATAATAATAATTTTGTTACATGTTAAATTCATTTTATGGTGTTTTCAGGAAAGTAATATATAGATATAAAATGCTGTTTATGCCATATATTCATGTTTAGGCTAGAATAAACTTTTTAAGGCACCAGATGTTGTGGAATGCCAATATTTGCCCTGCATATTCCAAATCCAAAATTCTTGACAATTTGTTCTGTACTTAAACAAGAAATGCAGGACTTCCTTCAATTGAGACTTTATGTATTATTCAGGAGTCTGTCTTTGCAAGTGGCAGAAACTAAGTTGAACTTAGACAAAAAGGAAAACATATAGGCTAACATAATTTTGGCAAAAAAAGAACAGGAGTATCAGAAACCCCAGATATTTACATGTTTTGTACTTCTGCATCTCTACTTCCTTTTTGCAAATGGACTTTTGAAACTAACAGGTGAAACAATTATTGTTGGTAGCTTGGGGCTCAAATTTTTTAATTTTTGCTACAGAAATACACATTAAATCAGCATTTTAATAGGCATAAGCAATGCAGATATTTCATATATCTCTTTATAAACCTTTTAGCATTTTAGTTATTTAATTCCTCCAAGAAACAACACATTCTGAACACCAAACATATATTAGGCATTTGGAAAACAGATGAAACTCTTTTAGAAAGTTTATTACTAAAAAGAAACATAAAAAGTGTGCATCAAAAACTATAAAATTGAGGAAGGTATTTGCATATGAGTAGTACTGATGTCACATAGAATTCAACAATACTGAATTTCATAGAGAAAATTGAAAATATTCGATCCAAAGGAATATATAGCTTTAAAGAGTCTGACTTGGATATTTGGAGGTTAAAGAAGAGACAGGGTAAAGAAACAATTCATTTACTTAATTTGTACATACTAGCTGCCCATACATATTAAAAAATAAGCATTTAAAAAAGTAAAGAGGTCCAATACTATAATTACAGTGTCAGTAATGGAATCTTAAAATTTATACATATGCACATATCTATACTTAATTTGTGCAACACTTCTATAATTCAGTTGTGAATAATTCATGAGAGAAAAAAAGCATATTCAGTTTCCTTTTACATATGACATTTAATATTAGAATAGTTTTATCTAAGATTAAATTTTTATACCTGATATTCACTCTATAGTTTTCAGAGCTCCTCTTGGACTTTATTTCTAGTTTTATTCTACTGTGATCTGAGAAGATATTTGATAAGATTTAGATTTTTGAAAATTTTATTGAGTCTTGTTTTGTGGCCTAACATATGGTCTACCTTGGAAAATGTTTCATGTACTAATGAGAAGAATGTATACTCTGTAGTTTTGGGGTAGAATGTTCTGTAAATGTCTATTAGGTCTATTTTTTATAGAGTTCAGTCTATCCAGTCTACTGTCTCAATTATCCATCTATTACCATTGGTGGAATGTTGAAGTCTCCCACTATTATTGTATTGTTGTCTATCTCTTTCCTTGGGTGTATTAGTATTCATTTTATGATTCTAGGAGCTCTGGTGTTAGGTACATATATATTTAGTGTTGTTATATCTTTTTAATGAATTGATCCCTTTATCGTAATATGATGACCTTCTTTGTCTTTTTGTACTGTTGTTGATTTAAAGTCTGCTTTATTTGATGTAAGAATAGCTACTCCTGCTTGCTTTTGGTTTCCATTTACTTGGAATATTTTTTTCTACCCCTTTGCCTGTAGTCTATAAAAATCTTTACCAGTTAAGTGAGTCTCCTGAAGGAAGCAAATATTTGGGCTTGTTTTTTTTTTTTTTTTTTTTAAATCTATTCCTCCAATCTATATCCTTTTAGTGGGACATTTAGACCATTTGCATTCAAAGTAAAAATATTTATATGTGAGATATTGTTCCAGTCATCATCTTGATTGTTACCTAATTGCTTTGTATTCTGAATCATCTTATTGTTTTATAAGTCCTGTGAGTTTTATACTTTTGGGTGGTTTTATACCGGCATATATCTATCTTTTGTTTCAATGTTTAGAACTCCTTTGAGTATTATTTGCAGGGCTGGACTACTGGAGACCAATTTCCTTAACATTTGCTTTTATGGGAAAGATTTTATTTTGCCTTCATTTATGAAACTTAGTTTTGCAGGGTACAAAATTCTCAATTCTGATTGAGAAGGCTAAAAATAGGACTCCAATCCCTTCTAGCTTATAAAGTGTTTGCTCAGAAGACTGCTGTTAGTTTGATGGGATTTCCTTTATAATTTATTTGATGCTTTTTTTCTCACTTCTCTTGGGATTTTTTTCCTTCATGTTTACTTTATATAATCTGAAGACTATATGTCTTGCTGAAGATCTTTTTGCAGTGAACCTCCCAGGAGTTTGTCAAGCTTCTTATATCTGGAAGTTTAAATCTCTAAGAAGACCACAGGAGTTTTGCTCAATTATTTTCTCAAATAGGTTTTCCAAACTGTTCACTCTTTCCTCTTCTCTCAGGAATACTTATATTCTTAAGTTTGTATCTTTTACATAATTCCATATTTCTTGGAGATTTTATTCATTCCTTTTTTTTCTTATTTTTGTCTGATGAAGTTAATTTGAAATTCTTGTCTTCAAACTTCAAAATTATTTCTTCTTCTTGTCTAGTCTATTGTTAAAATTTTCCACTGTATTTTGCAATTTTCTAAATGAGCCTTTCACTTCCAGCAGTTCTGTTATTTTTTTAATTTAAATATCTATCCTTTGAATGAATTTTTCATCTATGTCCTGAATTATTAATATTTTTTGGCTTCTTTGTATTGCTTTTCAACTTTCTCTTCAATTTCATTGAACTTACTGTCTATATTTTGAATTCTTTATCTGTCATTTCTAATTTTTCCTTTTGGTTGGAATCTATTGCTGAACAGCTATTGTAATCTTTTGGGGGTGTTGAAGTAATATGTATTATCATGCTGCTACAGTACTTATATTGGTTTCTTCTGATCTGGAGAAGCTGTCACTTCTTTATTTTGAATTTATTTTCATTTGGATGGAACTTTTTTATTTTCTTGTATTTTATTTTATTTTTCCCCTCTAGGGCCAGAAGGTGGCACTTATGAGTAAGAGCCAGCTGTAGCATAAGCTGGTGGGTAGGTGTTAAAACTTCTTTACTGTGAGGAGTTCTCTGTTTTCTCAGGTGATGGACTAGTCTGCGGTAGGAAAGCAATCTATTTCCCTATCACACTCTTGTCCTGAGGCCTGTGACTTTCAGTTCAGTCAAACCCTATCATCTATCTCCAGGACACAATGTTTCTGAGAGCTGCAGAAAACACCTTTCTCACAGCTCTCTAACTAAATGGTTTTAGAGCAGAACCTCTTCCGTTAGCCCCAAACAGACGCCTTTATAGTTCACCTGTTCTGCTCCATGGGGAACACTGCTGCTTCATGTGGAAAGGGAGAGGTGCACTGCCTTTCCGCACATACAGGTGAGTACCTGTTGTAGTGTTGTTGGCAATTTAAATTGTCCAAATCTCAAACCCCTGGGGAGTGTTCAGGTGCCCGTGGTGGTAGACTAGTCCCCTGGATAGCATGCTTGAGTTCTGGGGGATGAGACTGATACTGGATTGGAGAACTTGTCTTCAGTCTTCCCTGGATTCAGGCAGTGGCTGTGATGGGGAAGGGTGGGGTGATCTCCTGGTCTGGCAGAATGCTTAATTAGGGGAAGGCAGAGGCACTGTGAGTATGCCACCAGGCACAGTAAGCCTCTCTTAGCAGAATTAGCAGAGGCAGGCAGCTGTGGGGTGCTCAGGCCAATAGCACTTCATTTTCTCAGCAGCAGCAAGCAAGATTTCTCCTTCAGGGTCACAAAAGCACCCATGATCCCCAGCTCCCTCCCTGGCCCTTCAGCAGCAGTGGCAGTGGAGGCAGTGGTGAGGCAGCTCAAACTGCTGGGAGATGGGCTTCCAGAGTGGCTGCAGGCTACAGCTACAATGCTCAGGTAGGGGAGGGGCAGTTGTGCCACAAACTTGCCTCCAGGGAGGGCAGTTTCCTCTCAGCAGAGGCAAGTAGCTGAAGATACAGCCTGCTCACTCTACCTTCCCCCTGGTGGCAGCAGTGTCTGGCCTTGGGACACACAGAAGTGCCCACCCCTTCTCCCTGCTCCCTTGGTGGCCCTCTGTCTGTGGTCTGTGGCAGCAGTAGTGTAGCTGGTGGCCTGGGACTGGGCTTTCTGAATGGCTCAGTGTAGTGGACACCGGGTCATCTCTCAGCCATGTTTAAACAAAGCAGTTCTTGGAACACGTGTTCTCACATGGATTGTTTCTTGTTGATCGGCCTCAAGACACCTTGTGACTTGCAAATAAGCCAAGGTGCCTTGACCTGCAAACGGGAAAGGGCAAAGGAGGAGACCCACTCGTTAACTCCCTGAGGCAGAGCGGTGAGAACCAGTCCATGTTGAGATGAAAACATTCTGGGAACAGAAAATAGTGGTGGGAAAAGCTGGGGTAGACTGGGACAGATGCCAAAAGAACAGTGTTAAAAATAAAGCGCTGTAAGCAGGAGATGGCTGCAGTCTTGTATCGTTTCTGTGTGTCTGTCGTTTGTTGTCTGTCTTCTGTGTTCAATTCTCCTTCCCAAGTGGAGCCACAACACTCAGGGCTCAAAAGCCTGTGGGGCTTCACCTGAGCTCAAGCAATGCTTCTATGTACTCTCTAGGTAGTTTCTTCCCTTAGTCTGGGAGCCCATGAGAACCTAGGGTGTTCTCCTATAGCTAGGAGTTTGAAAGCCCCTGGCAGGAGTGTGGAAACCCAGAATCTCACTTATGCCTTCCCTGCATCAGGGAGCTTCTCCCATCTTTCTGCCAATCCCAGATGAGCAGGGTGTCCAGCTTTGTTCTTCTCTGCTTTCCTGATTCCTGTCACTTCTCTTTTGGATTTCAGTATTCCCCTTTAGACTATCTATTCAAAATGTGAATATCGTCTCACTAATTTTTTTCTTTCCATGGAAGAGGTGCACACTAGCTGCATCTAGTCAGCCGTCTTGAACCAGAACTGCTATTCATTCTATTTCATTATGTATTTTTAAAAATATACTGAAAAAAAATCATACACTTCTATTCCCAACTCCTCACCCCCAATAGTTTTAATCTTTTTTTTTTTATTATGGTTGGATTTGCTTCATTATTCTTTGAAATCTTGCTTTAACATTGAGATCAAGCCATGCAGAGGTCTAGTACTAGATTAATTTATTTTCAATAGCTGTCATAATTGATCCAAAGAGAAGAAACATATCATAGGCTGCATGAATCAAATCATGGTACTCATTTTCAATGCCATCCACCAATTAAAAGCTTTGGATAGAAATTAAACTAGTAATTGTCCGTCTTCCCTTATGCCAGGCAATGGCTCGCTCTTTCACGCTGAAAAGTGGAAAGTATTGCATTTTTATATTTTTAACAAATGGACTCAAAATCCACTGGCATTCTTTATTTGGACAATTTTCAAACAGGTTAGAAAAATCCATTTCTATATTTTCAGATATGCAGATGCAAGCATTTTTATAGGTGATACCACTGGATTTTAACAACAAAAATCCCATTTTCAAAATATTCTCTTCAAAG
>CAUYRT010049244.1:0-16798 GCA_963574885.1 Lepilemur ruficaudatus
TTGAAATCTGGTAAATTGATACTTCTCATTTTGTTTTTATTGCCTAGGATTGCTTTTGCTATACGGGGTCTTCTCTGGTTCCATACGAAGTATAAAATTATTTTTTCTGTATCTGTGAAAAATGATGTTGGTATTTTAATAGGAATTGCATTGACTCTGTAGATCACTTTCAGTAGTATAGACATTTTAACAATGTTGGTTCTTCCGACCCACAAGCATGGTATGGTTTTCCACCTGTTTACGACCTCTGCTATTTCATTCTTCAGTGTTTCATAGTTCTCCCTGGAAGCAGACTTTTCTTTTTATAAATAATCTGAATTTTAAGGCCAATAATTGCTACCCAGTGATTTTATGGGTGATAATATATATAAATAAATATATAGAAACAAAAGATATTTGATGATGTGTATTATGTAAACCAAAAATTTTATACAACTTGCTTTTTAAAATTAATATATCTTTGTATTTTTACATAAATTAAATTTCTGTCCATGGAATTTCATCAGATAAAATTACAAAATTTAATACATTTGCAATACCAAATTTTGGAGACTCAATATGATCTCCTATAAACTTCTGGTGGATATTCAAACTGATAATCATTTCTTCAGAAAGAGATAGCATTACTTGTAATTGAATATCCAGTTTATATAATGTGTTTTACTCACCAATTCAACTCCTAACCATAAATAAAAGAGAACCCCCGGTCCACATGTTGGAGTTACATATAGGAAATGTGCATAGCAGTACAGTTATAAAAAGGGGGGAAAAAAGGAATAACTGAAGAGTCATTAAGAAAAAAATGAAAAATAAATTTTATAACATTTACAAAATGATTTTTATACAACCATTTATCATAAATCTACTGGAACCAGTCCTGGAGGTAGCTAAATAAGTGACATATAATTAGGTAGGTAAGTGGGTGGTAGAGGTATAGATTAAGGTTTGAATATTATAGAATAATTTGCACCCTTTTTAGCATAAAAAAAGTGAAAACACAAAATCCTTTGGACCATCTCCCTGGTCACCCGATAAGGTCTATACAAATGAGGAGTGTGGCTCATACTTATAAAAATAAGTACTATAAACCACAAAATATCCACTTTACAAATTTTAGAAACAACTAAAATAATAGTATCTAGGTATATGCAGGTATACAATACATTTTTTAAGGAAAAAAAGGAAATAAGAAACATGAAATTTATGACAGTAGTTTTTTTTCTTCAAATACAATTATTTTGGCCATTTTTTATTACAGTGAATTGAATATTCTCCTCAATATTTTATTTAATTATTAAATTAAAAAAGAATTTTCTGTATTAATTAGTAAATCAAAATTTGTTATTGAATAAACTATTATGGGCTATATTTTGTGTTCAAATACAGTTTAATTTGTACATGGTACTTAAATAATATCTGTAGAACTGATATACAGATAAATGAATAAATATATCTTACTTTAATTACTATATAAGGAAAAAGATTAAAATGTAAAATCTTACTTTTAATGTACTCTGAAAAACTGCTGACACTGCTTTTTGAAATTATACACATACACACAAACACACACACACAATCTTTAGTGGTAATTCTTTGACAGTGATCAAAGTATCAAAATGTTTTGCCTCAATAAAAATTTGTTCGATTAATACCCCATTAGGAAGAAATTTTGGAGTTCTTTAAAAATAAAATGTCTAAATTTTTATAATACCCAGACGTGTGTGTGTGTGTGTGTGTGTGTGTGTGTGTGTGTAGGCTTAGTATAGGAGAATTCTGATAAAATTTGGTTATGTTAGAGTTGCTCCAAATATAAGGTTGAATCTTGGAGCTTAGAGATGAAAAAGGGACAATCATCCACGTATACATTCACACCATCGTTGAGTGCTCTTTGCAAAACATGGCTGGCACTTTGAAAGGTAGGAAATGTGGGTTTATCACAAAGAGGGAAATTAAGTTATGAGAAACCATTCAGTAAGTCAAAGTAGCATATATTTCATAGGACGTTTCCAAGCAACACTAAAATCTACCTGGCCAAATATGGCATTTTTTCTCCTCTTCTAAGGCTTTCAGAAAAATGTACAGAGGAAAATGATTACTTAAACCACAGTTTTATTTAGGGCTACGCTGCGGTTCAGAAAAGTCAATTATTTTCAAGTTTGTTTTCTTCAAAGTAGACATTCTTTGGATTGAAATATATCCAGTTCCAGTAACAACTACTGCTCCTTCTGCTTTGTTTATACACTGTGATTATAGGCTGCTTATTGTATTCCGCTTGAGTTATAGACAAAACCAGTTCTAAAACCTCAAATGCAGCAGGATGGCTACGGTAATGAATTTAAAATGATACATATGCAAAGGGCCAGGGAAAGCATGTCTTCTTTTTCTATATCATGCTTTCAACAGGGCCTTCACGTCACGGAAATATGTTACACAAACCCATTGAAGGCTGCTAATGGATGAGCAGTACTAAAAATCATTTACATTAAAAGTAGGACATCCCATGTCCAGTTTAATAGCCAAATAGTGGCATTTAAAAATGCCACTTTTATTAAGTGGTGTATTTATCCTGCATGTTTGAGAATGGCTGGAGGATTAAATTTAGTTAGAATAGCAATACATATATTCAAATTTATATAAAATAGTTATATTCTGCCTATTTGCATTTGTTTGCCATATTTTAGCTTAAAAACATATAATCATGTGATTTAAAATCAATAGCCATATCTTTTAACTATTCATGTTTCTATAGATATTGGAGACTTACAATAAAAGAAATTTTATAGACTCATGGAATTTAGTAAGAAATTTCACATCACAAAACTTGACATTGTAAAAATTCGGTGAGAACAATTTTCTCTAAAAATGGAGCTAGGCAGGAAATAAGTGATACTGTCTCATTATATTTCTGAAAGGATTTTCCCTTCCTGATGACTGAGATAATATGGCATTATTATAGTATCAGCATTTGATCGGCATTTTTTCTCAAAAATAAGTCTGAGTCTTATCAGGAAAAGAAAATTAGGGAAGCAGGCTTTGATATGGATATCAACACCATAATAGCATCCTGAAAAAATTGTATTGTATTTCCATAATATGATGCCATGTGGAACTGTAGTAAGAAGAGCACAGGTTAAAAACATCTCTTCTAGCATGTAATGAACATCCTAAATGAGCATAATCTTAAGATCAGTTTCCTCAAAGAGTACAAAAGTTTGTCATTTATAAGAATGCTCTTATTTTATATAAGCAATATTTTATTGCAAAATTCAGCTCTTATTTTATCTCACTTGTAAATTAGTTATAATGCATTTAAGTGGAACAAGCCTGTTAAAATTCAAACTAAGTATTTTATATATGCAATGCTATTTTTAAAAAATAAAGGAATGTGGTGTTCCTTTTTTATTTTTTATATTTTTTGGCATATGCGAATAAGCATATTTCTTTCATTTCATCTTTTTTAAAATAATAATAGCATCTAAATTGTAAAAATATGTCTTTTTTTCAGTAGCCAGGTTGAATTGCTTTGTGAAAATAATGAAAATAGAATACATTTCTTCTCAATGCTTATTTTTCAAATAAATGTTAATGACTTTATTTAGAGAAGGTGAGATAAGTCCATTTTGTTTAAGTTCTAATGAGGCAATAATCTATTACTCATTGAATCTGCAAATATTTACGGTATATTACAGTGATTAACTGAATTTTTTGTTCTTACATACTATCAAATCTCTGACTTCTAATATTAGATTATTTATACCTTACACAAATAGAAATACAACAAAAACATTTCACTATTCTGAACTTTTTCTTCATTTTCCAAAATCTGTTCCTCTAGAATAGAATCAGAACACAAGTTTTGCATACCAATTCTTATGTTTATATGCACTTTTAGTGCTTTTATCAACTAAGTGGCCTTTGAAAATGAAGATAGGCTTTCCTTTTTCTTTTCTTTATTTATTTGCTTTGCCACCAATTTAACTTCCTTCACATAGGAAAATAAAATTAGAGAAAAAATTTGCACAAATTTGGCAACAATAGTTTACCTGAACAGATTTTTCAGTCTTAGGTAACAGCTTTCTTGGTTCTGTGAAAAGCATACATATTCAGTGTGATTAAAATTTTTTTGAAACTGAACTGTTGAAAACACTGAATAGTGGAAAATAACATTCTGATTTAAAATGACAATAAAGCTAAAAGCAATGCCTTATTAACAAGACTCTGTGGTATACAGGATGAGTGTAGTTTAGCAGCATCATGGTTAATTGCCATTCCTCCCAAATTAAACACAGTGTGATTTCCACCGAATTACTACTAAGTTATCGCTCCTAGAAACTTATCCAATTATGTGATATTTCCACATAAAGAGATCCAACTGACACATTATTTTCTGCAATATTTGGAATTTTGAAGCACACTGTTGGGAACTGATTTTGCTAATTATTGAAATGTTTATTTTTTATCCAGAGTAAATCCATCTTAGATTTTGCTTCTTTGTAACAGTTGAACCAATTCTATCTGCAGTTGTGAGGTTTGGCTGTGGCTAGCTACAACCATAGCCAACCAGTTAAAACCAAATCTAAATTTATTTTTTTTCCTGAACGCTTATCTTTTTCCATTCAAACCAGGGTAGACACAATCATGATAGTACAGGAAGGTGAATTGAAAACTTTAATATGATTTTGTATCGCTGAGAAAGTTTATATTTGCAACAAATGTACAACTTAAAGAATGTAAACTTTGCCATTATATTTAGTATTTGCAATTCAACATTTATCCTGGTCATGTATATAAAGCTAGAATATTTTCAAAAAAAAGTCCATTAGTATTAATAACACTTTATACACAGAGTTTGTTTTTACTAATATGTATGCTTCAAATATAAATATCTTCTCTTTATATTACCAAGTTTTATATCTGTTTAGAGGGATTTAAGATGTTTGATTTTGAAAAAATAGTATTCATTTTCCTTGTTCAATTTAACACATTAGCTTTTGTTTTTTTAATTTCTGCTCCTGAAGAAATGAACTCAAGATAAAGACAAATAAAGCAAAGTCTAAAACACCTTCCCCTGCAAAATCTCACTTTTTCACTGCTTTTTGAGTAGATTTAGTAAGAAATATCAATGCCAGTCACCAAAATACAAATTCAACTAAACTGTTTTCTTTGACTGAACTGTTAAGGATAATGATATTTATAATATTATACACAGTCCGTTTATATGTTTTTAATATTTGTTTGTTTCTGACTAGAAAAATACAGTTCTAAATACTCTGTATAAAGTTTCTCTGATCTTCCTGCCAATTGTTTTGATAGTTTTTTCTGTTGCTTTTAATGTTGAAGCCTTTCCTTCCTTAGTTTACTAGTCCATTTCTCCCAGCCAGATTGTTTTTCCTCTACCTTGTGCACAGAATCTCACTGAGGCATCATTTTTATACTACAGGATTTTCTTTTCTTTCTTGATCATATCTCTATCTCTTTAGAAAAATGAATTTCCTATTCTGCTAAAGTCCTAGTAGCATCCTAGCAGGAGGGATAAGGTGGATAATTTTTAATTTTTTTTCTTCATTCAATAAATGCCCTTATTTTACAAAGGATATTGATAATAGTTTAATAATTTCAAAAACATTTTTTTCTCAGAAGTTTGAAGACATAATCATTTTCTCCAATTCAATGCTGCATTTGAGAATTCTAATGACATTTTTATTTTGATTTTAATTAATTTAGAAATGATTTTTTTCTCTATGGAAGTAACTGGTCTAACATTTTACAATGAAATATCTTGGTGTGTGTTTTTCTAGTCACTAAACATTACTAGGAATGAGCCTGTTCAGTCCAGAGATGTAGTTTCATGTATTATTTCTTTTGATAACACTATATATTCTAATTTTGCTATTCTTTCTGAAATTTATAATTTGTATATATTATTTCTTATAGTAATCTTTGTAGTGTCTTTTTTTTTGCAATTTGGTATATCTTCACATTTGTACTTTCTATTTTCACAATTGAATTTATTTTCTGTTGTCACGATTACAACAAACAAGAATTGTATTTTTTTATATCTCTTAGTTGTTACTGTCATATTCATATTTAAAAGGTTCTGTGAAACTTCAAATGATTAACCGTATTGAGTTTTTATTTTCCAAGTAAATAAAAAGATGCTACTTTCTCATTCTCTTTGAAGATGCATGGCACCATGAGATCTATTCTGTCCAATGAGTTGTGGTGAAAACTGGTTTGTTTTTCCTTTGCTTCTGAGCATTCACTTGTTGATGTAAAACCTTTTATGATGTCATTTCTCAACCAGTTAACTAAAAAGTATGTATGTACAGGTGATGCAGTCATATGATGTTGGAGTTTCCATCAACTTTGATATTGAGTGGCTCTGGGAATCATCTACACCCAGAATAAACTTTCCAAAGGCTATGCTACTACTACTACCACCAACAACAACAATAATAAATGCATACACACACATATACATGCATACATACATACATCTTAATTTTCCTAAACCATTGCAATTTTGTTTTTTTCCCTTCCCTTTCCTGCAGTGTGACCCAGTCTGTCCTGAATGATTCAAATTCAAATTCTTCCTTATCTCCATGAAGATATGTTTCTTGTTTGTTTTAGTTTACTTTTTGCATTGTCTCTGTTACTTAAAATATTTTTATTTGTTCTTTATATATTATATTGCCTGTCTTTGCTTTGTATCAATTATTGAATGCTTATTGATCTTTACTTTTCTGATTATGTTTTTAAAAAAAGAATTTTATAGCCTATTGCTAGCTGTTTGAGAAGGGCTGTGCTCTAGAGTGACTGGGTTAAAAAACAAACTTAATTTTTTCCCATTATAACATCTCCAAATGTACAAATTTATTTATTTTTCTGGGAAATTTCAGTTTTTTAAGAAAAAAAAAAGTGTGACTTTTCTTTGGCTGTATACAATTTACTGCCAGTAATCTGGGATTACAATTTGGAGAAGATTGCTCTATTTCTTGCTGTTAAAGAGGAGACTTCAGTTTAGCATAGCAACTCCACAATTTTT
The DNA here is from genome assembly GCA_963574885.1 of Lepilemur ruficaudatus. Lineage (NCBI taxonomy): Eukaryota > Metazoa > Chordata > Mammalia > Primates > Lepilemuridae > Lepilemur > Lepilemur ruficaudatus. Next base: position 7,046 of record CAUYRT010049244.1, read on the forward strand.
CTTACTCATATCTAAATCTATTGTCTCTCAGGTTTACACACACAGCGGTCCCCAAACTTTTTGGCACCAGGGATCGTTTTCATGGAAGACAATTTTTCCACTGACGCTGGTGTGTGGGACGCCGAGCATTGCTGCCCAGTCCCTAACAGGCCACCGACCTGGACCAGTCTGCCACCCGGGGATTGGCGACCACAGCGGAATGTGTATTAGGTCTAAGGGGAGAAGGAGATCAGCTGCATTGATTAGGGAGGTAATTCAGAAGACTAAGTTCTCCACCATACATAGTTTTATTCCAACCCTCACATTCATCTCAACGTTCACAATTTCTGGTATCTCAGCGTTTCATGTCTTCTTGGAATTCTGGAGAATTGTCTTGCTTCTGATTGTTATTCTGTGCAAGCACATAGTTTTCATATTTATATTCCTTATTGAAACAATTACTGTGCTTTTGTCTGCTGTTTTCTTTCTTACCCTTTTCCTTCATGTGAGTATGCATTTTTATTATTATTATCATTATTATCACTATTTTCCTATCATGTGAATAATGTTTTAGGAGTGACCATTATAAATGCTCACATTCATACAAATGTTTTTACTCTAAATTTCTCATGCACTCCCATTATATATCTTTACATGCTCATTGTCTTATCCTTAAGCCAGTTTTTTAGTTTCAAAGATGATACTACCATGAAACTAATAACTATGATTTTTTGAATGCTTAACGTATGTCTGTACCTTTTGAAATATGTATATGTAATGAATCAAATAATCTTTGTCATCCTACACCACTTTATGTATCAGAGTTAGGTATCTTATCTGAGGTTAAAGTGTTAGTAAGTACAAGATTATACTGAGTCTTATCACAGGTCTGGGTGATTCTAGAAATATCAAGCTTTGCAATACCTTAGGGTTACTAAAAACAACAGCAACATCAATGATGGAGTTGTAGAGGCATAAATTCTGCAGGAATTACTTGATTTGTCAAATTTTCAGCATTTTCAATTAAAAATTGCACATAAACTGGTACATGCTGATTCATCAGGAGTTAAAAAAAGTCAAAAGAAAATAAATAATCATACAAATACATAATAATTTAAGACTTAAAAATCAAAATAAAGCGTTGAGATAAAAGTTTAATTCAAAAATTGTTAGAGTGACCATAGTTATTTACTTTTTTCTGAAGAATGGAGAAACTTTAGTCCTCCATCATATTTAAATTAACAGGTGATTCATCAAGAATCAGAAATTATTTGGAATCATTTCAGACAGAAATGCCATTTTGTTTCATATGCAAATGTGAATATAAAATGTCTTATTCTGTATAAATAAAATCTTATAAATACACAAAGAAATAAATACCCCATTTCCACAGCATTCAGCTATTATGGCATTATAATGTAATCATTGCAGTTTTATTCTGTTTATTTTACATTTCAACACATTGTACAAAGTCACAGAGGCATAAACTTTAGTAATACTATACAGCTTTGTATTAAAAATATACATATTTTCATAAAGATAGTTTTCCCTTTGAAATTTACTTGAATGGCAAAATAAGCTTTATTTATTGATATAATTGTACTTAACTAATCATTAACTTATTTTTTTCCTGTTTGGACAATGATTAAACACAGTGCTTACAATCAAAGCTTTGTTATTTGTTTTGTTGAAAGTGAAGAGATGGTATCATGAAATTTAGGGAAAAAAGGACAATTATACTGAAAGTGAATGAAACCAGTCTATTTTGTTTGGTGAAATGGCATCCTAATCATCCAACCATCTCTTCCTTTGACATCTAGAAGTCTTCATTGTATGCCCAATGATGAATGCTTTGTTCGGACTGAACACTTTAAGCAGCTGAAAGTAAGGGCATCTGCCAGTTTTATGCGTATGTGGCATTACACAAAACCCCTTCTGTTGTTTGCCTGACAGAGGAGCATACATCTCCTCTTTCAGCAGAAAGCCTCTGTTGAGAGTTTAAACTTCAAGTCTCTTTGCCAAACAATGCCCCATCCATGATCAAAGTAAAGCAAAGATTTGACATTCAAGTTCATGTCCAGCATCATTAGCAGATATTCAACAGGAAAAAAACCCTCTTTAATTCTAAAGAAATAATTTGACTAGTATCTGGAAGTTGGCATTTCACCAAAGACTACAATGCCCAGCAATGCAAAAAAACAGGCTTTATTTTGGCCTCACTTTAATTACTTTTGGCTATCCCTACCCTCTCTTGACTAAACACATTAGCCTTATGGGCCTTCATAGTCTTTGACACAATTCTTCAAATTATCGCCAAGATTCATTTAAAGTTGCTCTATAAATATCTCTTCTTTATAACTTTTCCAAATCCTTTATTTCACTATCATCTAATCTAACTGCCATGCTCCACAAAAACCGTTCTTGTGAGTTAACAGCCCCCATGAGGGGGCCAAAGCCAATGGTTCTGTCTCTCTGTCCTCCTCTTATACCACATACTGCCATGCATTTACCTTATTAGAGTATTTATCACATAATACTACATTATTTATCTCCATTTCCCTTGAGTGAGGCCGAAAAAATGCCTCCTTTAATTTCTTACCAAAAATGTCTCGTAAAATTCTTGGTATATATAAGGAACTCCAAAAAGTTAACATATATATGAACAATGAGGTGTAATAGAGTCTTTTAGTGTTCTTATCTGATTCTGCTGACTCTCTGAGCATATGAGATCATTACATTTCCAGTGACTTTGAAGTTGGGTGTGAGTCATATGATCAATTCTAATCAATGGATAATTGGTGGAAATAACGTGTGTCACTACTGGGTCAAGACTGTATCTGTCATTGCAAGACCCTCTGGTGTCCTTTTCTCCTGTGCCAGTGTTCTTGAAGGCTTAAGTTGGGAGGAGATGCTATGTAAACAAAATGGTCAGAAAATCTGCCTAATCCAGAACAACTGCTCTGGAGTTTCACCCAGCACCCCAGAAGATTTAAGTATCAGCAGGAAATAAACTTCTGTTTTATTATGTCAAGATACTTCTGTGAACAGCAACAAAAAAACAAAACAAACAAAAAAACACTGCAAAAACAAAAGCAACTCAACATTCAACTACTGAAGTCTGCAGAATAAGAGAGAGCACCAAACTCCCTAGACAGTTGTTCTTTATATGCAATCTGCAAATCCCTGCTTGTCAACTGGGCAATTTCAGGAGGTACAAGGTCAAAATAATTTTCCTTATAATATTAGGCAATATTTTTATTTTTACTGTTTTGGCATTTCCACTAATGGTGCAAAAACAGTACCAGGTAAAACTGCTGTCAGCTTAGCAAGTACCAAAACAGTGAAACCAAAATTATACTAGTCATTACATTCCTCACCCCTAAATAGTCCCAGGGTAAAAATTCTAGTATCCCTTAAAAGTATAGTATTGGTGAAATTTTATTATACAGAAAAAATATTAATTATTATCACTTAAGTAATTTCATTAATTTCTGGTTCCTGAGTCAACATTGTTTTAATATTCATTGTGTCAAAATGAGAAGTCTGCATACAGCACTTCTGTCTCAAGAGAGAAGTTGTGTGATTGTATTGTGAGCTGAACCAGCAACATTTTCATGAAATACCATTTTGACTTGAACAAACAACTGGCAATTAAAGTGTGACTAATCTAAGTTGGGTATTTTCAAGTTTGTCAATAATAAATAAAGTGAGCCTATCCCTTCAAGAAAAAACAATTTAAAGTGACATGTAATTAAAATCATGCATGAAGTACATTTTTTTAAAATAGTGCGACAGAAGTTAGGTTATATAACTGTGAAGTCATGTATCTTGAATCCAACCAATTTCAAGCTTCACATTGAATGGTCAAAATAGCAAGTTTTTTGAAATACTTTTATAGAATATAGAATAATAAGGAGGTAAAGTACAGAAGAATAAATCCGACTAGGTCCTTACTTTAAGAACAGAGACACAAAAATGCAGTAAAGAAAGTAGTAAATTTACGTCCACAGCCACTAATCTTGGAAGAAATTCTTTACATTTAGATCTATATTCCTAATATAGGAAATCCTAAATTGTCGAAGTTTTCTTAATGCCTAAAACATAGCTGAAAGTTTGAAATCCCAGTGTGTGTGTCTGTGTGTGTCTGTGTGTGTGTGTGTGTGAATGAGAGAGATACACTGTGACAGAGAAAGAAAAAAAGATCAACATAATTTTGTTCATGTTGTGTGTTCTTCCTGAAACATTTACTTCTAACGTTCTACTGAAGAATAGAAAGAATGTTTTACTAATTCTACTAGAGAATATAAAAATGAAGAATGTAAGAAAAACTTAAACATGATGCCAAAAAAAGTGATGATCATTAGTTAAATTGCAGAAGGGAGTTAGACATAAATCAGACATATTGCATTGTTATTAATAGTCTGTGGGAAGATCAGACACTGTGAGTCAGTGAAAAGACCTTTATTTAAACAACCCAGAGACCACAAAATCATTTTAAAAGGCCATTAAAAACTATATCAACAGATCGCATTTCCCCAGGCTAATTAACAACAAGCAGATAGCACTGAATTACCTGTGTGTGAGACTGTTTCTAATTCAATAAGGCTGCATTGGCATGGATATATTTACAATTTTCAAAGATATTACTCCATAAGCATAAAAACAGGGGAAAAGCAATGTGTCTCCTTTCTCACCTTAGAAAATAGTCCCTACGCTTGCTCACTCCTGGTATGTCGAATTGTCCATCATGTTGACCTAAAGATTTGAAAAAGTCTTTTCAAAATTAAGCTTTCTTTAAAAAAATAAATTGCTTAGGTTAATCTTCTTGTCTCTACTTGGCAGTCTACAAAGGGACTTCTACCAAAAATACCTTCATAATAGATAACCCAAGGTGTAATACTCCAGCATAATCAGTAACAGAAAGAACAAGAGTGAGAACATTCAAAATCAAGTCTAATACTGTCTTCCTGTTAGCAGGAGTAAACAGAGCACCTGGAACTGGGAATTGGTCCAAACTAGGTTTGTTGCTAGAGACTGACAAAACAAAACTTGTAAAACAAAAATGTAAACTGAGAACATTCAGCTACAGTGACCTCACATTCCTTATCCAGTTGGGTAAAATAGTTTACATCATTTAGTTAGGTTATAGGATAAAGATACGGAACTAATCTTAGTAATCTTAAAATAAGTAATAGCCTTGGTCCTGAGCTTCTAAATCAGGAAAATTCAGAAATTCAGTGAAGTTTCTCTTAAGAACAAATTCCCCTATTCCAATGATGGAGTTGCAGTGGGTGATTTTAAATTCGGTATTCTACCAATTTAGCCTCAAGAATTAGAACGTGATTCAGGTGTTTATAGTAAGGAATGCATCTGGATCAAAGGATTCACCTAGGGATGAAATATTATCAATTTTGTCTCTGTTAGTTTGAGGTAAATTTGTTGTCATTTGTAATTTAAACATCACTCTGACAATAGATTAGACTTTCTCTTTTTCATTTCTTCATTTTGAAGGAATTTCTAGCATCTCAAAAAGACTAAGATACATGAAACATTTTTGTAGTAATTTAACTATTTAATCATTTTAAAAAAAGTTACCTTTTTGAGGATCCACTCCACAACAGCCAGTAAATATGTATTGTCATGCCAGTAAGTATAGTCCACTGAGAATAGAGGCAGCTGTGGACCCCCCAGGAAAGTTATATAGGGGAGAGGAAAGCAGGCATCTTGGCATTATTCATTAACTCCAAGTGTTAAATGAAAAACTTAAACATGCATTACCTTTTGAATCTTTCACTATGCACACACAGCAGGATCATGTTCATTGTTTCCCCATTGCCTAACATCAGGGAGCAGAAGGGAGAACTCAAGATATTCATTCTAGATGCAACTGTCTACCTTAGAATCCAGTAAAGAGACAGTATCAGCCTCTCATTCCTATTCCAAGGTGGAGGGGACCTCTGCTTCAATTCAAATTAAGATGAGAGGACAAATAGCCCTGAGACATGTCCAATAATAGTCTCATTATGATATGTTTATATAATATAGGTAAGTAAATAAGGATTTTTTCACTCATGTATATAATATATCCACATATATTTAACAAACACTAGAGAAAGTACTATTAGAGGCAAAAAGAAAAGACATGTACTGTGATTCCATTTATGCAGTAAAAACACACACAATAAATGTCATATTATTTATGGATGAACACATGATAAAATCAAAGAAAAGCCATGATGAAATTTGAAGAGAAAGGAAATAGAATAGGTAATGAGTATATACATTATTTAACATAATATAAATATTCAAATTTTTTAGACTGCTTGGTGGTAATAGGGTATTAGTTGTTTCATCATGATTTTATACATTTCTTATTTGTATAACTGCTATGTTGTATTTGTTCAATATTCAAAAATTATTTTTAAGTAGTAGGTTTTCTGAATTTCATATTTTTAATTAATAAACTTTGTTTTTCAGAGCAGCTTTGGCTTCATAGAAAAATTGAACGGAAAGTGCAGAGAGTGTATTCTATGAATTTTGCCAAATGTGTAATGACATGTACTCAACACTGTAGTATTATGCACATTTGCTTCTCGGCTCTAAAAATCTTCTGTACTATGCATATCATCCAACTCTCTCCCCTCATATCTGACGATCACTAATCCTTTTGCTGCCTCCCTAGTCATGTCTTTTCCAGAATGTCATATTGTTGGAATCATACATATGAAGCCCTTTCAGTTTGGCTTCTTTCACTTAGTAATACGCATTTAAGTTTCCTCCATGTCATTTCATGATTGTATTACTTAATTGGTTTGTTTTAACTCACTTTACATTAATTTAAATATCTATTAGTTAGAATCAGGCATTTAAAATATGCAAGTAAATACCATGTTATCACAGACGTGATGATATTTATCTTCATGGACATTACATTTTGTTAGCAAGGATAACTCACACCCATATGATGTCTTTGAAGTTTTTTCCAAGGTTGAGATTTCTAAAAAGATATTACTAGGTTTGAGACCTTTAAGTGCAAATATTTAAGGGAGAAGTGAATGAAAAATCAATACCTATTTGTTTGGTTTATTTGTTGACCATAGCTTTCTTTTATATCAACCCAGTATAAATTCATTTGAATGAAGAATTAACAGTTCCACAGTTTCTTGACCCTGCCCTTAAAGTTCCCTGGCCACAGGAAAAAAGTTAGTTTGCCATAACACATATTGCCATTTGTATAATACCTGCTATGTGGTAAGTATCACAGTAGGCAGTATATACACTACATTACTTCAAACCCAACTTCACCGTTTGTGAAGTGTATCTAAATAACAAAGAAGAAATCTCTCCAATTATGAGATCTCATCAGATATAACTTGCACTCAAGTTCCAGATAAGCAAAAGTGTGAAAAATAATATTTCCTTTAGAATTAATAAAATACGATTTTTCCTATTCCTTTCTACTAAAATGTGATAAAATATAATGTTATCTTCTTAATACACGAGACATTGAGGTTCAAAGTATTGTTCCTTAACAAAGTTAAAAAGACAGGAAATGAAATAATTAGATTAATACTTAGATACTCTTAATCTCTGCACATAACTTTATAGTTCATTTGCAAATATAAGATACATTCGAATTAACACAGAAGAAAACTAAGAGTTTATTGTTAAAGGCAGATGATTCTTAATAATAAAAACACACTAATTATAAAACAGTTTTAAAACCATGAATGCATCATTATAACTACCGTAACATTTTATATTTTTTAAAAACTAATATTAATGTTTTCATGTCAGAAAACTCCCTCCATCTTACTGTTTTCTAGATTTAAAGTTTTTTTTTTTGTATATACATACAGGAAGATATTTATTTTATGAAATTGACTTATGCAATTGTGGGGAAAAGTTGCAGGGCAAATTTTTAGGCACGGAATTCTGCTAGAAGTTGATGTCACAGTCTTGAGTCAGAAGCCGTTCTAGATGGAGATGTTTTGTACTTCAGAAGACCACAGTCTTTTCTCTTAAGGCCTTCACATAATTGGTGAGACCCATAGATTTAAAGTTTTTTCCCCATTCACAACAGCCAAGATATGGAATCAACCTAAGTGTCCAACAATAGATAAATGGGTAAAGAAAATGTATATACATACACAATGGGATACTATTTAGCCATAAAAAAGAATGGATTTCTGTTGTTTGCAACAACATGCATGTACCTAGAGGACATTATGTTAAGTGAAACAAGTCGGACACAGAAAGACAAATATCACATAATCTCACTCTGATGTGAAATCTAAAAATGTTGGTCTCAAAGAAGCAGAGAGTAGAGCAGTGGTGACCAGAGACTGAGGAGGTCGGGGGAATGGGAGCAATGGGTCAATTGTGCAAAGTTAGTGTCAGGAGGAATAAATTCAGGTATTCTGTTGCTCAGCACAGTGACTATATTTAATAAGAAGGTACTGCATAAATCAAAATAGCTAGAAGAGAAGATTTTGAATGTTCTTACTCCAAAGAAATGATTGATGCTTGAGGTGATAAATATGCTAATTACCCTGATTTGCTCAGTATACAATGATTACATGTAAAGAAACATCACATTTTACTCCATACATATGTGCAATTATTATGTGTCGATATATTTTTAAAAACAATTTCTCTAATACATTGTTGCTAGAACAGATTGATTTGCAATAAGCAATTGTTTTCTGATTTATCAAGAGGAAAACTGGTATTTATGTGATGTTATCCCGAAGTAGTAGGTAGTCTTTCTACATTAATGACAATATGCCCCTAAAGAAAATTCTTCTCTCTTGTGATTTTCCTATCTATAGTCAACTAATAATAACCAAGTTTCTTCAAAATTTTATTCTTCCCTAATTTCACTATTTGATTCATTTCTTGATCTCCCAAACTCTACTAGATTTTATGGTGGTAAAATCCACATAGCATTATCGTTTTATTTAAAAAATATTTTAATGCAAACCTTTAAAGACAGAAATATTAGTGTTTTTCAGGAGCGAAGGGTTGAGGAAGAATGGGTAGTGACTGTTAGTGGGGTCTGACTTTCTTTTGGTGGTATACAATTAGATAGAGAAGATTGGACAACACACTGAATAAACTGAAAAACAGCAATTGTGCACTTTAAAAGGAAGAAGGTTATCACAGTTGAATTATACCTCAATGCAACTGTCATTTACAAAAGTAGAAACCTCTAAAAAATTTCTTATGAGAGAAAGACAGCTGGATTTTGGATTTTCCTAAAATGCAGGAAGGAAAAAAGAAAAAAAATATTTAGAAATATGTAAAAATGACAAAACAAACAAAAAGCAGTTTATCATGCCTGTGTATTTTAAAATTGAATATGTTAAACAGAGATTTTAGTAATTTTCAATAATTGTCTTTCATTAAAGTATTCAGTCAAAATTATCTTAGCTACTATGTATGTAAATAATCACAAAAGAAAATCTCTTGTAACAATCCCAAAATGCTGAACAGAAAAAATGACGTACAACATAATGATAATAGTAATAGAAAGTAAAGAAATGACATCAATTATGTCTACATTGAGAAAAGTTTTCTTGCTTAATCTAGTCTAATAAATATCAAGCAGTGTGGTATGTGAGATTATGCAGCAATCAATCAGTAGACCTCTGTGTTACCATTAAGATCAGTATAAACCAGTGGTCACCAACCTTTTGGCACCAGGGACCAGATTCATGGAAGTTAATTTTTCCACTGTCTGGGGTGGAGTACCAATGGTTTTGGAACAATTCA
>CAUYRT010049245.1:0-26108 GCA_963574885.1 Lepilemur ruficaudatus
AAATTAGCCGGGCATGGTGGCGCATGCCTGTAGTCCCAGGTACCCGGGAGGCTGAGGCAGGAGGATCGCTTGAGCCCAGGAGTTTGAGGTTGCTGTGAGCTAGGCTGACGCCACGGCACTCTAGCCCGGGCCACAAAGTGAGACTCTGTCTCAAAAAAAAAAAAAAAATATGTTAATTACATTAAATTTGATAATATTGAACTCTGGGACATAATAAACATGAAATTTTAACATATAAAGGAAAATACATATAAACACGATATAATATTTTTCGACTTTAAGATGACCACGATATTGTGTGTAGGAATTAAGAATGGCTGAATACCTTAATGAACATACACAAAATGCATAAAGTTATATTTTATGTTTACATCATATATATCTATATGTTATTTCAGTATATTGCCTAAATGTAGTAATTTTAGAAATAATGTAACAACTGTAAAGTAGAACTTTTAAGATTTAGACTAATTGTTATTATGTCTTGGATCTTCATAATGTATTCATATACATAACAGACAAAAAATTATCCAAGATTTTATTTCAGGTATAAACATAATTTGATATTTTTAACTGAACTTTAACAATTTTATTTTTAATCCAACAGACTAGTCGTGAAAGTTATTTCAAGTGGATAAATGGAAATTAGTGAATTATTTAATAATTCCTTATTTTAAAAACAATTCTCTTAAAAATGTGAAATATTGGTAATGGAAATACCTTCAGATACCTAAATATCTAAAATTTAAAATAAATCCTTATTTGAGGAACTTAAAATAAATGATGAATAGTTGCCTTATAAAGTTTCAGAGAATATTCATTTTCAAAAAAAAGTACAATATAAGTATTGTGTCCAATAACTTTCTTATTACTTAGTAGCTGTATAAATGGAAATTTAACTTGCTTCATAATTAGCTATTATATCAAGGATTTATTATATTAAGAATAAGTATATTTTGAAATTTATTCTACTTTTTCACAAAACCAGAGCCTTTTTTTTAAAGCATGTCAGAATGTGTCAAAACCTCTAAAATATTTAATATTTCTCTCTTAGATCCCTGGACCAGAAACAAACTAGAGGACATAGGTGTCACTCTGGGAACAGTTTTGTCAAAGAATTAATAAAAGAAAGGTGAAAATAGCTAATGCCAGTGTTGGTCAAGTTTAATCTTATGCAAGCAGAATTTAATCGGATCAACATAATGTGTTTCAAAAGTCATCTGTCAGGTAAATCCTTTCAATTAAAATTAAATGGAGATACTGAAACAGGCTTCTGGGAATAGTAATTAAGAACGTACAGTCATGTTTAGCTTCCAATCCACAGATACATTTTTTCATTAAATATAAATGCTTTTATATATCATTTAATTTTGAAACAATTTTTGAAAGTCTATAACAACTGAGAACCAAGGTTTTATATTAAACTTAACGAGCACGTGTTACTGTTGCTAGGTTGTGTGTGTATGTATATATATGTATGTTTGTGTAAGTGTATGTGTGCATATTTACCACAACTGTCACATAATATATTTATCTTTATTTGGACAGATAAGGAGTCCATGGCTCAGAGAGTTAAAGTAATTGCCCCAAGGTCACATAACTCGTAAGATCCAGGGTCAGAATTTAAATTCTTCTATCCAGATGCAGCATTACTGCTTTGTGCATTGTCAAAGAATAAAAAAGTAGAAAAGAATGTAGTGGACACCGGGTCATCTCTCAGCCATGTTTGAACAAAGCAGTTCTCCGAACACCTGTTCTCACATGGATTGTTTCTTGTTGATCGGCCTCAAGACACCTTGTGACTTGCAAACAAGCCAGGGCGCCTTGACCCTCAAACGGGAAAGGGCAAAGGAAGAGATGCAATCGTCAACTCCCTGAGGCAGAGCGGTGAGAACCAGTCCATGTTGAGACGAAAACATTCTGGGAACAGAAAATAGTGGTGGGAAAAGCTGGGGTAGACTAGGACAGATGCCAAAAGAACAGTGTTAAAAATAAAGACGCTGCAAGCAGGGGCTGCTGCAGTCTTGTACCATCTTTGTGTGTCTGTCGTTTGTTGTCTGTCTTCTGTGTTCACTTCTCCTCCCCAAGTGGGGCCACAACAAGGAAAATACAAAATGATGACTGAAATGGAATTTGCTAATCTTAAATGCAACTTTTTTTCTCCTAGTTTCCCAAACAGAAAAAAATGCCCATACCCCTTTTTTATCTTACTGAAAAATCTGGGAATAAAAAAACATTTCTTATGGGTGATGATATATCTATAACATGATAATTTACTTATTTAAATAAAGTTTCCATTTATTTTTTTTCTTAACTCTTATCTAAAATACATTACTAAATCTTCGCATAAGTTTCAGATCTTCTCTCTTTTAAATCTTGAACAGACATAAAAACTTTCCTATTACAGCTCACTAGCTTACATATTATTATTTCTCACATGTTGGTCATTTCAATCTATGTCACTTTTCACATTGTAGGAACTTTCTTTATAGGGAGTACATTAAAATAACACTACTCTCTCTATATATATATGTATACACACATTTATATGTAAGTATGTAAATGATTAATTCATTTGTAATATTCTGAAATTAAAAAAATAAAAATGCTACCAAATAAAACAATAGCATTACACTTTTATAGGTTTTATTATGTACATTTAGGTTCTATGATACTTTTCCTTTTCCTGTATCTGTCCAGGAAATTCTCTGTTATATACACATCTTAAAATTTCTGACTAAGAAACCACAGATAAGACATATAAATTTTAAATCTTCTTGTGCTTGCATCACATTAAAGATAAATTCTATCAGGAGAAAATACCTTTCATTTATGAAACCCTCTAACTCTCTGTGTGTGGCATTCTCAAATACCTACATTTTGAAACGAATGGAAAACAAAAATCTGAAAACTCAATATAGAACACTGGCAATTTACATAGGAAGCAAAATCATGTGCTTATGCAGCTTTAGGATAAGGATCAGGGTGATTGACTATTCGGCTCTGTTCTCCCACCACCCTTTAATTGGGAAGATTACACAAGAACTAGGGCAATTCTGAGAACTTTCAGTATCTATGCCCTGCATGGAATTTTTTAAAAATCTACTATATATAACAAAATGTATTCCATTTCCTTTTCACAGTCTTCTATTTCCAAACTATTTCTAATAAGTAAGGATGACTGGTAAATAAAACTGAGAAATGCAATTTCTGTAGCTTGCTAAAACCATGTGTTTTGTTTCCTTAGACCATAATTTATGACTAATGATTATGAATCAGTCTTTCCTAAAGGGTTCTCTTCCATTGCCAGAGATGAGGACACAGTATTAAGTAACATACTTTTAGAGAAATCATACTTAGAAGCTGGTAAAATCAAAATTGTGAAATGTAGAACTGAAAGACATCTCATAGACATATATTCCATTATTTATTTTACAAATAAATGAATCAAGATTCAGGACCCACTCAGTGTCTCACAACGAGAATACAGACTTTGTTATACCGAAACCCTTATTATTTCTTCTTACATAACCTAACTGCCGAAATGTGATTTTTATAGTACAAATGGTTAGTGAAGGTTTTTTTTTTTTATTATTGTGGCTTTATTTATGAAAATAAAGACTATGGTAATGGAAATATTAATATCATCATTCAACAAACATATTACTTTAAATTTTTTTCAGGAACATGGGTATGACTATTTTTCAGGACTTTTGAAAAAGTAATATAGACCCTCAGGAAGGTAAATTTACATGGCACACTAATAATATTTGTAAATTACACATCGATTTAAGTAAATGAATTAAATAATGTATGTGATTATGAAACACTATTTGAAATAAAATTGTTCTATAATTGCTAGAAATTATGAGTCAAAAGTAGTCTATAATTGTGCCATTTTTTTTCTATTAAATTTTTAGCATCTCTGAAAATCCCTGGCCCCAAATGTTGTGTGGAACTTAGATTACATGACACATGCCTGATGTGGTAGAAATTTCATGCCTTTTGGCTCCACTAGAGAGATAACTCAAGAGGCTGCAGAATCAGTGTGGGATATTTCAATTCTACTTGTCATTTGAGGATTTATTAGCAGGCTTAGATTACTTCATTTTTCACTTCTCTGGTTTTCCCTATTATGGAAGGAAGAAATCAAGAATGACATCTTATTGTACTGTTCACATATATTACCAAGTAAAACCCAGAGAAAAAGTCATTCAAACCAAAAACGAGAAAAAAAATGAATTTTTTGGAAGTTATAAACTAAGATGAAATACTGATAGTTTTGAGAAAATTGAATTGGATTGAATCAATGAACTTCTTTCATGGTTCCTTGGATATAATTTGAAAAGGTAAAATTATCTATAATCAACACTGTCCATATGATGCTATCAACACAAAGTGAGCAATTAGGCAACGTTTTATTATCAATGGAGAATGAATAATTGTTATATTGTCCAAGGCCATTAACAGAGTAATAAATGTCATAATTTACACTCTGGAAAGTATTTTGGACTTATTTATAAACTCCTCAAATATATCAATATAATGTTTTACATTGGTGATATATGCAAAATTAAAATTTTAACATTAAAATATCACTCATAGGTTTATTTATTTTTGTACTAGTGTAGTTGTAGTTGACTCTAGGAAACAAAGAACTCAGTAACTTTCTTTGTCTCTCTTTTTTTTTTAGAGAAACATCGTGTTTAATGGTAAGGCTTAGCACACCCTAGCACCAGAAATGGCGTGAAGTCGCAGCAGGGACAGGTAGGTGACCCCCATGAAGCCTCTCATGGTGAAGGGGATGAGGAAGGCAACCATCAAACATAAGATCCCCCTAGCGTCAGACAGGGCAAAGCCCAGAATAGCATAGGAGAAAAGCTTCTCCTTGAAAGATGGGTTCCTGGCATACCCAAAGATCAAGTTGCCAAACACGGTTCTAATGCCATCTTCTGAACCAGCCACACTAACTGTGGCTGCCGCTTCACCAATAAACTTGGCTGCTGTGTCATTATTCTGGGAGACAACATTGGTCTGGAATTCCTGTCTGGCCGCTTGGAGTAGGCAGCTACTGTAGGAAGGCTGTTTAGATGAATTCTCTGGCCCATTCACTAACAAGGCAGACACAGGGCTCATTAGACCTCTGGTACAATAGCAGATAAGAGGCTGCAAAATAAGTAGTGCCTGGTGATCTGCATTTTTTCAGTCTGTCCCTCTGCCCTGCAAACCCTGCTTGGCCCACAGTTCTTGCCCTGCTCTAGGTGACTCTCAATAATGTTGAATGAGAGTAGGGTATATTCACTCAGGGTTAAATCCAAACTTAATAGACCTTAATGGCACTCTCTGAGAGTAAATACAATTCTTAAATGAAAATCTGAAACTGACAATTTTGACAATACCCGAAACATCAGTGCAGTCTCCTGGGTAAAATCTCTGAAAGGTAGAACTGAAATGGGATGGCAACTTACTTAACTGAAACCTGGTTATTGTGTTGTGGCTTCTCTGAAGATAAGATTGTTAAGTGAATGAGGCAGTGAGTGAAGCACAGCAAAATGAAGCTATAAAGACCCAAGTTAGTGATCTACTTTTGACACTATTAAATAAAGGGATTTCCTGGCTCATGTGTTCAGTACTGATGGTCTCTGAGATGGTAATATTCCATCTGTAGAGAAAAATGTGTCAGGATGTTATAACTTGACAGTACTGATTAATTGGCTCTTAAGATGGATGAGAAATTGAACGGAACAGTTTTAACCTCTGAAACACCTCTGTATGTACCTACTGTTATGATCATTATTGTACTGTTGAAAACAATGAAACACTGACCAGTGTAGTAACCCACCTAAGGTGACATAGGTAGGAAGTATCAGAGTCAGGATTTGAATTCACTGTGACTGGCTGCAAGTCTATGACCTTTAGCCATCATATGTATTGTCTCTATAATTGCCTCTCATGCTTTGGAATCATGCTATTCTCCTCTCATTTTAAATTAATGGTTGTTTATCACTTTTTTGACTCCAGTTTGACTTCCAATGAAGGGGTACCAATAGAGCTATAATATATCTAAAATTCTAATTTAAATGTTCTGATTTCTATGATATTTGCATTTATTTAATCTATAATTTAGATATTAGGTAGTAAATATTATTATTTATTTGAGAACACCAGCACATAAAAATAGAGACTTCAAATTTCCTGGATATCTCAAAGATAAACCAAACAATAAATCTTAGTATATAATTAACATAAAATGAAAGGAAAATAAGAATATTGTAATTGGCCCTAGCTACCCTCATTGACTTCTTGAACTAAATATTAATTATATTAGTTACATATTTTTCACACCTTCAATAGAGGGATCATGTATTTTAAATGTTAAATATTCAGTTTTTATAAAATGATCAGCATCTTTTAGGTGCAAAGCATATATTTATTAATGTTAAAAAGAAAAATATTTATTTCAGCTAATTAGTTACTGAGGAAAGACCTGTTGTTTTCTTGACCCTGACTCACATTTCTATAGTTACTTCCCATTCATAATTAAGATGGCAATTGCTCTATGAAAAGTTTTAAAATTTTTTTTCTCACTTTCATAATGGTGAGCAGCTGCTTAAATGATCATTTGATACTCGCCCTTCCATTTCACTATGTACCTCACAAAGAGACTATAATATGTACATGTTCTTCCAAAAATATTGTGGCTTTCTTATACTGCCACAGTTTTTGACATCTAATATAGTGAAGTCAGAATAAAGAAAAGAAATATTTCATAACCTGGGAAAAGATGGAAGAAAATTCTGAAGCTCTCTTAGCTTGAGAACTAAGAAAAATATTAAGGAGTGCAATTGTGACACCACGAAAATATAACAAAATTGAAAGACTGAAAGATGGCTTTAAATGAAGGATAGATCATATTTAATGATTTAGAAGAGGCTGACTCAAAAGAAAGAGAAACAGAGTATTAAAACAGGCGTGAAAGGGTCTAAGAAAAGGAATTTTACTATCCTGAAGACCTTTCTGAAAGGCAGCATGCAGATGGTATCTCATTAAAGGTTAAAGACCAGAGCTGTTAGGAGCTCATGTGATTAACTGTGGTAAACAACATGGTATAACTATTTTCTTACCATTCTCTTGTGGAACCTGTAATGTTTCTAAGATTCATTAAATCCTGAATGCAAGACAATTTTACATATTTCTCTGAATGTGTGTGTGTATGGTATGTGTGTGTCTATTTTGTAGTAAGATCATTTATGATCGGTGGTACCAACCTACCCTTCCACTAGGTTGCATCATTTCGTAGTACTATTATGAGAAGGAAGCTGGAATTTTTGCCAAAGGAGAATTAACTGGATACATTTCATTTTTCGTTTAGTGATTAACCTTGTGTGCATATCCCTCTTAGCTGAAAAACACAGGGAGATGGAGTCAGATTCAGATATGAAAACCTTATCCAGAATTAACTCCAAGATCTTATTACCAAACTAAAGAGCCTGAAAAATTTTAAAAATAATCCGAGATTTTGTTGGGTCTAGGAAGGTAATTTAAAAGATAATGTTGGTAATTCTTATAAATTTAGTCCCTGTAATTCATTTTGGTACTTTAACAAATTAGTAAATAATTCTATAGCAATTTCACAATTTATATAATTGGATAATAATACTTAGTTTCTTTTTCTGGCTATAATTTCATTACCTGATATTTCTTAACTGTTATGGTAATAAAAATCTCTATATATTTCTAATGCTAGATAAACTATTTCCCTATAAAATAAAAGAGAAAAATGTCTATTGGGATTTTTTTTTAACTGGCAGGAAAATATATGGTATCATATTAGAAATGAGCAAAAAGTTTGTGATATATTTATTTAGATTTTAATAAATTTCAAAACCTATCAGCCTACATCATAAAGAAGAGCAAGGTATCATAAAATTAATAAGAAAAGACAGCGAACTGGCCTATCTATTATTTTATTTTTAATTTGCCTTAAGCATTTACACTGAAAATAATATTCAGGTCCACTCTAGGTTAAAATAAAATGTTTATAAATTATTTTTAAAAGGTAAGCTATTTCCCTTTCCATTCTTTATCATTTAGTACTGTTTTAACAAAGTAGTTTGAGATTTTTGGCAAGCTGACAAGCAAGATGAAGATAAATCATGTGATTATAAGATGCATTCGTTATTTAAATATCTTTTTGTGACACCATTATTTTTGGAATATTTTTGTAATAATATTTTTCATGAAATTCCAACACAAAGAAAAAAATTTGGGGATTGCTTATATAGATTTTGAATCTTTCTCCATGTCAAAATAATTAGCTGTGGATGTATTTACTTGGTTTTCTTGAAATAGTTCCATCAGTACAACCAGGTACAGCATTTTCTAGAAAAGACATTAGCCATTTCATCATCTCAATCATTACAAAATCTCTAGCTCATATTTTGGTTTCTAGAATGGTGGCCTCCATCTTAGTTTGATCTTGAAGGAAATTTTTTTTTCTAATTCACATGAAATATTGTGCTTAATTATAACAGGGATATGACAAATTACTTTCATGGAAGAGAACAGCAGTTCCTGAGAATGCCAGTGTAGTTGGCCATCCCCGACTAGATGACATCCAATTGTACACAATGAATCACAATTATAGGCAGATATAAACCCAAAGCTAATGTGAGCCACAACTTCTGTAGGTAGTTTAATTGAAGAGATAACTGAGAATTTGTTTTATTAAATTTGAATATGTTCCCTTAAACCACTGAACGACTAAATATAATTACTCATTTTGGAAAATGTATTCGATATTAAGGCACACATTTGCTTTTTATGCTTTTTTTATGTTTCAAGATATAAAGTTCATATTCAACATAGACATAATTTAGGAATAGAATGTGATATAAAATTTCTGTTGCTAAAAGAGCATTATTTGCAAGAGAGGGAACACAGGCTATAGGAAGATGGGAAAGGCATTATACTTATCTAGTGGGAATGAAAAGATTTAAAGGAAAATTTTTTTTAGAGAAATTTTTACAGATCAACAACAAAAAGGAGAAAACAGGCAGAGTTGTGGGGTCCTTTGAATTGTTTTAATCATACAACTGTGGGTTGCTAAGGTCCTAGTGTTATTGCTATCAGATAGAATTAGAGGCTGGGCCAAGGCTGCCATATTCAATTTCGTATTGTTTGGCAATACAAACTCCACTTGTTGATAGCAAAATTACAATGCAAAAACTGCATGCACAAAAAATAAAACTGTAATTTGGGCAATAGCTACAAATGACCTAGTTGCACCATAGGAGAAGATACGCAAAAAATTTTGAGTGGAATTTTTTCACATAAAATTATGCCATCCTATAGTGGAGGAATATGGCTTGTGTTCTTAAATGAGGGCCAAGAGGAGCCTTCCAGGTTTAGCTGTTCCCATGTTTCTCCTGCATGGTCAAGGCTTTAATCAGTGTAATGCTAAATCATCCATCATGCAATTGTGTGACCAAGTTTTCTCACTTAGCCTTCTCATGCATCACATTTCCTAAGTAAAACCTCAGTGTCTTAGTGTGTTTGTGCTGCTATAATAAAATATGCAAGACAGAGTAATTTATAAATAATGGAAATTGATTTCTTATAGATCTTGAGGCTGGGAAGACCAAACTCAAGGCACTGGCAGGTTCAGTGTAGGGTGAGAGCCCAGTCTCTGTTCCAAGACGGCACCTCTTGCAGTGTTCTCACATGGCAGAAGGGACTGAAGGGAAAATGGGTGGAAGGTGTGATCAGCTCCCTCAGCCCTCTTTTATAAAGGCATTCATGAGGGTGAAGCCCTTTGAAAGGCCATACCTCTTGATACCATCAAACTGGTGATTAAGTTTCAAATATGAATTTTGGGTGACACATTCAAACCACAGCACTCAGATTTCAGAAATGCACAGTTGGAAACACGTGTATGCTCCCTCTCCCAATATTCTGTATGAGGCTTAGAGTAGTCTAGATAGCCTTTCACTCAGAAGTTCCTCCTGCTCTTACCTTTACTTTGAAGCATTGAAATAGGAAGTCAACAGCTAAGGGAAATGCACAATCAGGTGAAGATCCAGGATCTGTGCAGCTAGAAAACCAATCTATGCTAATGTGGATATATTATAGATGTACTCTGTCAGAGCCCAGCATGATTTCCTGGGGTGTAGTTTCATTAGATTCTATACTTACATCGAAGTATTCTTAGTTTATTGAAGGGTGTTTTAGAAATAACAGAATCATTTTTCCCTCAAGGAAATATAGAGAAGAAGTACCCAGTTAGTGCAGGAGAAAACCTTTTATCAGAAAAGAATAAGTTTCAAAAGTGTGGGTATCATAAAAATAGCTTCTTACCCAACAGATAACTATCATGATGTCAAGGAAGATAAGGCTGAGAAAATAGGGACAAAAGTGACATTTGTAAGATATGACTATGGTACAGCTAGGGACTGAGAGATAGGATAAAGCCATTTTTGAAAATTTGTATGCCTCCCATCTGGAATAGGTACAAGAAAATAGGAGGCTCTTAACAACTACTTGTAATGAAGAGAATTATGGGGAAAGAAAACATTTTTTTTTCTTCCTCTATCCTTGCTTAATTTTGTAGTCTACTACATTATGTAGGGAACCCTTTATTTACTATGTTTTAATTTGTATAATTTTCTAATTATTATATAATTAGAAGTCAACTGAACTGACCACTCTGATGATTTTATTTCTTAACAATATTTTTTAATAGTCACTGGCCTTTATGCCTCAACCCTCCTTCTATATAAAACATTGTCCTCCTGAAAACCATGTCAATGGTTTTCTGTCAATATTTATCTCACTTTAAGAATATTGATATTAAGACTAATGATAAAGTATATTAGAAGATACTAGCACGCCTTGTAGAGATGATATTTTGTATATTCAAAAGTTGTTTTTTATTAAATAAAAATTATAAAGTACACATATATTAAGTGTACAATTCAAATAATTTTCCGTAACTATAGCACTTGTTCGTAACTAATTTTATCCGCCCTCTACTTGACTTCTACTACCTAACCTCAATGTTAACTACTATCCTCTTTTTGAACATTTTATAAAGGTAGCGATTTTAATATATTCTTATATGTCTGAAGTTAAAACAATACTATGTTGTGAGCTATATCTATGTTTTATATTCTAGAACAAAGTTTAATTGCAGAAATAAAGCTCAGTTATTTTTTATTCTATTCTACAGTTGATAGGAATTTGAGTTGTTTCTAGTTTGAAGATTTATGAATAATATTATGCAATTCTGTCTATGTCTTGTACTGCATATATTTATGTATTTCTCTTACATATATCTCTGGGAGTGATTTTTATGGGCCAGAGGTTATATATATGTTTGCTTTTAGTAGCTACTGCCAAATGGCTTTCCAAAATGCTTTTAACAATTACATTCTCAGAATTCTTACACTAATAATTCAGCTACTTCACATATTTTCCAACTCATTACTCAGAGTTGTGTTTTTTAGCCTTTTGGGTGGGTTTTTATTGCTTGAAAATTTTGAAGCTTGAAAAAAATATATGAAGAATAAAAACAGTCCCTGCATTCTAGAACAGATACTGAAATTTGTCTGGATGTCATTCGCTGGGCCACTAATCATGGAAAGCATTTCTTATGAAAGTCCTAAATATGGAGAAGTGAGAAAATGTTAGTGCTTCAGAATGAGTTGTTTTTAAGTAGTCTATTTTGTAATGTGATTTGATTTAAAAAAAAAAAGCAATAACACACTCTCAAAAACAGGAGAATCAATTCAAATTAAAAAAATAATCTATATTTCTCATTAACTATATGTGTATGTTTCCTTAGTGGTTGTTCTAGGACTTCCCATGTATATCTTATCAAAATCTACTTTAGTTTTATGTTAACTGAATTCCAGTTAGATATGGGAACATTAATATCATATAGTTCTATGCACCCCCTTTGCATATTGATTTCATTTTACATGTTACATATATGTTATTAATCCAACAATACATTATTGTAATTCAAACTTTTTACTTATATTTTCTTAAGCACAAGTTTCTTTTCATTACAAAAGAAAAGAGAGTAATATATGTTTATAGTGTTTATATTATTAATCTTATTTACCATTTTGGTTTTTCTTTATTCCTATAATTTTGAGTTACTGTCTGATGTTATTTACTTACACCCTTGCTTTGACTCACATTTTTGCTATGTTATTGGTCCAACAATAAAATTATATACAAATTATTATATACAATTGATTTTATACAAGTTAAGATAAAAATATGCAGTTATACCATCTTTTACAATTGCATAGTTACCTTTACCAATTCTTTTGGTTGGTACATGTGTGTGAATTTGAATTTCAGGGGTTAATTGCCTTTGACCTGAAGAACTCTATTATTTCATGAAAGACTGGTCTGCTAGCAACACACTCTCTTAAGATTTTATTTAACTGAGAATGTCTTTCATTTTGCTTTCCATTTTGAGAGATATTTGGATGGACGTAGAATACTTTATTGGCATGTATTTTTCTTTCAACTCTCTTTCAATATGCCATCTCATTGCTTTCTCTCATCCATTACTTTTCATGAAAAGTCAGCTGTTGTTCTTATGGCGGTTTCCTTGTAAATGAGTCATTTTTTCCTTGCTACTTTCAAGTTTTCTCATTAGTATGACTTTTGTATTTTTAGTATGATGTGCCCATGTGCCAATCTCTTTGCTCTTAACAAAATTGAAATTTGTTAAGCTTCTTGGAAATGTAGATTAATGTTTTTTCATCAAGTTTTAGAAATTCTCAGCCATTATTTCTTCAGTTATTTGTTTTCTGCCCCTTTATCTCTCTTCTCTCTCTTGGGTACTCTTCTAACATGTATGATGGTATCCTTAAGGTTGTCCCCATATTGCTCTTTTGTTTATTTTTCTGAATTCTTTTTTCTCTCTGAAGTCCTGATTAAAAACTCTGCATCAATTTATCTTCAGGCTTACTCATTTTTCTGCCAGTCAAATCTTACTGTTAAACACAACTAGTGAATATTTTTTCAGCTATTGTACTTTTCAAATATAGAATTTCCATTAGGTTCTTTATTAAAAATAATTACGGATTTATTCATATCCTATATTTGGTGATATGAGACACTGTCATATCTTTTTTGAAACATATTTATAAAAGCTATTTTGAAGTATTTCTATTGAAGATAACATCTCATCAATTTCATGGGAAATTTCTCTTATTGCTTTCCCTCCACCCACACAATGTATGAGTTAGACTTTCCTATTTATTTGATTGACTCAGACTTTTTTTTTGTTGGATACTGGACATGTTAGATAATATAGTAACTCTGAATCCTGATCCCTCCTACTCTGGGATTTATTAGTTGTTTGCATTTTTATTTTGTTTATTGACAAGTTGGATTATATTGGTAAAGTCCATTTCCTACAGTGTGAAACCTAATGTTCCTCATCTGAGAGAGAAGTCTTGAGTATGCATACAATCACCCTGGGATGACAATGGTTGTAGCAGTGACTCTTTGACTACATCTTAATCTGACCACATTTATCTGGCAAGCTTAACTAATAAATTGCCGATGACTTTATTGTTTTAAACAATGACAGGGACATAAATTGCTCCACAGACGTACTCAATTAATTTCTGGTTCTTTATATAATAGAAATACCTTTATAAGATTAGTGTTTTATATTTGTTCTGACCCTAGGAGGGCTCTCTTTAGATGCCTCTTCCCTTGATTTGTCCTGAAAAATTGGGTGGCCTATGGCTATCTTCTATCTTTAAGGATACTTTCAATCTCTTAATTACTTTTCAATTATGACCTCCATTACCTTTGAGAGCACTATTAAGGTGAAGCTTCCCTACTCTCCTGCAAATGAAGTCAGTTCCTTTGTAAAGAGCTTTGTATTTTGTGGTATTCAAGACTTCAGTGGAGGAAGTAACTGCAGAGGTGGTGGAAATAGCAGAAAAACTAGATTTATAAATTGAAGCCTGAATATGTGACTGAATTGCTATAATAACATGATAAAATTTGAATTGATGAGGAGTTGTTTCTTCAGGTTATGCAAAGAAAGTGGTTTGTTGAGATGCAATTTACTGTAAAATGGCTGTAGAATTTTTACAGTGAAAATGCTGTAAACATTGTTGAAAAGACAACAAAGGATTTAGATTATTAAATAAACTTAAACTTAGTTAATAAAGGAGTGGCAGTATTTAAGAGCATTGATGCCAATTTTGAAAGAAGTTCTACTCTGGGTAAAATCCTATCAAATAGCATTACATGCTACAGAGAAATATTTTGTGAAATGAAGAGTTAATCTAACAAAATTCACTGTTACCTTATTTTAAGAAATTGACATGTCACCCCAACCTTTAACAATCAACACTAGCAAGACCTCCACTAGCAATGAGATTAACATTTTTAGGCAATAAACTATTTTTAATTAATCTATGTGCATTTATTAGTCATAATAGTATTAAACAGTTAATAGACTATAGTATAATGTAAACATAACTTTTATATGCACTAGGAAAGCAAAAAAAAATGTACGACTGGCATTATGGTAATATTTGCTTTATTGCAGTGGTCTGAAAGAGAACCTAAAACATTTCTGAAGTATACCTATATTTTGCCATTTCTTTTCTTCCTCTTTTATTTCAAGAAGGTAACATTGAGAAAATTAAACTAAAATGTCGTTTTTTGATCTATGCTTATATTCTACCCCATAAAGGATCTCCAGAAGCAGCAAACATGAATCTAAAAGACTATATCTTTTACCTAAAGAAGATAATTACTTATTCAATGTGTGAATAAGAATTCTAAGGCCTAGTTTGTTTCTAACAATGACAGTGTTCACTAAGCATTCTGAGAGAGAAAGAGAAAATTACAGGAAAATCAGTACAAATTAGAGTGTTTTTATTATCAGTATGGAAGACATAATTGCTACATAAAGGAACAAAATTTGAGGAAAAATTCAAATAAGAGGTTTTCTCCAAATTAGATGAATGGATGAGATTGCTCTACGCCCAACAACAGGCTTATCTTCACAACTTTTTCATGATATTCACATGACTGTTAGTTTGAGATTCTCTTGATTCTGTATAAAATTCTGTTACCCATCCACATGGTATTTTGTTGAAGAAAGTACATTATTTGTTTACTCTATTTTGACTAACAAAAATGTAAATCACCCAAGTTCTTTGCATCATTGCTGAGCATGAAGCAATTGACTTCAAATTTGGGGGAAAATATGCTGCCTGTTTGACAAAACTACTGATTAGTTTATAAAGAAGTTTTATTTTTTTTCCTTAGTGCCTACCACATAAATCTCTATAAATAATTATTATTTAGCAAATGAAAGAATGTAAGTGAATGAGCTATTTTTTCATTTTTTTATTCTTATAATAAAGATCTTCATTGACTACGTTGTAATTTACTTACGAAAAATAGGGGAAAAAAAGCCACTGGTGCTCTCTAACTGTGGTGATAACTAATTAAATTATTTAGTCTATAAATATCCAATGCAATTATTGATATGTTTGGATGTAGGTCTATCTTTGTATTACTTGACTTCTATTTATCCACTTTAATCTTTGTTCTTCTGTTTCATCTTACCTGTCTTTATTGAATTATTTCAAATTCTTAGAATTCAATTTTAATATATTTGTTTTTTAGCTATGTAAGCTTCCATATTTTTTGATACTCTAGGGATTTTGATATACATCCATAACTTTTTACAGTCTACTTAGAGTTAATATTGTACTACTTCACATAAAATATAGAATATTTTGTCATATATATCTATTTCTATCCTCCATAGTTTTAAAATTGTATTAGACATAAGCCTATTACTGGTTATATGTTTTTCAAAAATCTTCTCTTTCTTTATAACTTATCTTTTCTCCAAAGGGGTATTTTGATAAAGAGAATTTGTTAATTTTAATGTTAGATATTTTTAATAGTTTCATATGTAGTATATTTGTGTCCTATTTAAGAATCATTCTTTATACAAATGTAATAGTTACATGCTCATATATTATTGCTGGGTAGATAACAAGGGATTCTCTGTCTCCTACGGATGAAAATGGGTGTCTTGCCTCGGCCCACCTGGGAAGAAGGACAAGGATGGGCTTCAGGTCCCCGTCATGGTCCTGCCCCACCTTAATCCTGTCCGGGGCAACTGCCATACCTGTGGGAGGAGGGAACATCCTATGAATCTGCCAATCAAAACTTACCCTGCCAACTTCAAAAGAATGAAGAGGACTCTCTAGTCCACAAGCCCAGCTGCATAGGTACAATAGAGTCTAGAAAGTCAACTAGAACACCCCGTATGTGTAGTAAGACTCACGTTATGCAGCTCCCAACTGTCCGATCAAAGTGGTGCCATGGTGACCTCTGAACCATGAGGGAGGTTTCAATTAGGGCACTATAAAACAAGATGCAGACCATAACCAGGCCCCTTTTCTGCCCCTTCCCCTTGCTCTTTTCTGATATGACAAGGGGTCTGGTATTCAGCTGTGGAGTATATATCTTGCTCTGTAAACCTATTTCTTGTTCTTGCTCTATAATTCTATCTTGCCCCTCTTCCCTAAATTTTACCTCATGCTTGCCTTATTTTGGTGTGTCTGGTTATTCTTCAGCCATGAGCACACCAAGAACCAAGAACACAGAACAAGACTAAATTTGACATTATCACCCACACACTTTATTTCTATTTTTCTTTCACATATATATCTACAGTCCTGCTTATGGTCCTTGACTTTGTGGTGAACAAAAGGTCATTTTTTTCATGTTTTTCATATAGATGTCAAATCCTGTATTGAATTTCTATTGAACCAGAACCCTTTATTGGAGAGAAGGATGTTAACTCTGTTCTGCAAGAATGGCTTGTTTTGAATAATGTACTTGGTTCTTCTTTAGGACTCTAGTCTTTTTCACTGACCTATTTGTTTATCCTTGTGTCAACACCAATTTTCTGAACTTATTTAACACATGCCTTAAAATAGAGTATATTCAACCACTGTGTACATTTTATTGCCTTGGGTATATTTGGCACTTTGTATTTCTATATTTGTTTTAGAACCAACCTGTACATTTAAAAAAAAAATCTCCTTCTGGAATTTTAATTGGCATTACATCATATTTATATAAAAATATGGTAATAATTTCACCTTTATAATATTGATATTCTAATCAATAAATAGGGTGTATGATTACATTTCATTAAGTATTCAGTAAATACTCTCAATAACTGTATTTTACTGTGTGGAGGCCTTACCCAGATTTCATTAGATTTATTTTTAGACATGTGTTGATTATGATGCTACTCTAAATATTATAGTTTTAAACTGTGTTTTTGGATTGTTTATAGTTGCTTTATAAAAATAAAATTGAATTTACAAAGTGACCTTGAATCCATTTCATCTGCTAAGTTTTCAAAAATTCTAACAGTTTAATTGTAATCATGCTAAGTTTACTCACTTTAATTAACAGTGGACAATTATAGACCTCTATTGATTCTACTGCCTCACATCTGAGGTATTTGTCTTCATCCCTGTGCCATCATTCCAGTTGAAACCACCTACGTCTTGTCTCACCTGCTGCAATAGCCTCTTTATTGATATTCTATATTCTCTCAGAATTCCTCTAATGTCTCTGAGACATTGCAAACAGGCTTTTTTTTTTGTAATTAGAATCTGAACATCTTATTTTCTCGATTAAAATCTTTAATGACATCTTACTACATTTTCAGCTGAATGTTTTCTTTCTGGAAACCGTATCATACCAGTAAGTTTATTTGAATTTGAAGTAATTAGCAAATATTTTCATATATTATGTCATGGGTTATGATTATATTTTCAAAATATTTGTTGCTTCTATAACATTAAAATGTAATAGACATCTTCCCCCCCTTAATATAGCAATCTAACGACAAAGTTATTGTATGAAGTCCAGCAACAAATAAAATGGACTCACCCACATAGAAGCAATTATTGTTGCAGAAATGGACCTGTGCCCTAAGATGGGACTAAACTTGCACTGGAAATTTTCCTAGGTCTGTGTATATCCGTCTACTTTTGTGTTTCTCCATGATTTCCACCTGTAGGATAGCTTAAGTTTTGACTTGCCTGTGGACATCTTTGTCTTGTGAAAGGAAATACAATACAGGAAAGTTGATCTGAGAAATGGAAATAGAGAGAGGAAAGTGAAAGAGAGAGAGATTACTGATTGCTTCTGTTAGTCCCTGAATTCAGTTGAGAAAATAAATAAAGGGCAACCAAATGAAGGCAACTAAATGCTATTTATTTTGAACTTAAGTGTAGCAGGGGAGTCAGTACCTTCACTGGCATTTTGGCAGAGACTCAAGGTAGGCAAAAGAGTGGGGAAGTTTTACAGTGGAAGGAAAGTGAAGGCTTCAGGTATGCCCAAATTTGAGGCTGCTGGTATGGGAAAATGTAGTCAAGCTAACTAAAGCAAAGCACTTTATTGGTTAGGTTATTGATTAAGGGTGCATATTTGGCTTTCTCTGATTAGTACTAAATTGGATATAGGGACAAAAATTAGGGAAGCTGCTAGTGATTCATCAAGTCCTAGCTATTTGGTGCTGGTTGTGACAGGGTTTATTTGGTTTCCTGGATTGCCGGTAGCAATAACAATCTATCTTTCTGCGTATCTGATTTAAAGCAGGCTGGCATCCTGAGCTGGTGACTTCAGATAAAGGGTTGGTTTCCTGGGCAAGTTGATTCAGGCTGTGGGTCAGAGTTCTATCTTCATATATGGCCTGGTTATTGTCCATTTGTATATTCAATCTTTCATAATCATATAAATCATACAATTGTAGTAATGTGATTCAATAAATTCTCCCTATGGTTAAACTAGTGGGAGGAGTGTTTAAGTCAGTTGCCTGAAGAAGAACTCTGACCAATGTGAAACCTTTCTCCCCATTGTTCTTAGCATAAAGAGACAAAGTACCAACACGGCCTGTGGTTCCTTGAATAATTAGCCTCTGTCTCTCCAATGTATTCCAGCATCACTTATCGGCAACTTACAGGCATTCAACTAACATATTGACTTTCTTTCAATTCCTGTAATAAATGGGGTATTTTCCTCAGGGATTTTGCTCCCCAACTTTCTTTTTTCAGGTGTGTTTTACACACATCCACTTCCCTTACCTAATTCATTAGCATCATTTTTAAGTTAACTCTTTTACTCTCTTGAGCATTCAAGTAAATCAACTCTTCTTCAGGGAATTTTCACTGACCTTTAAGACAACTTCAGATCCCTATTGTACACTGTTTCATAAACCAGAACATTTCTGATAAATATCACACCAAGCTTGTAATCAATGCATAAACTATTTATTGTTAAATATCTATCTTTCATCCTAGGGCTGAGGTACCTTGACATTTTGTTAGCTAATACCCCTTACAGATAACTTGTCCAAAGCTGGTGAGTAATATATATTCAATGAATAAGTGAATGGGAGATTGTCCATACATTTTCTTGAAATACATTGATTAAATTGTATGTCTCAAAATATCTGGCTATTTACTAGACTCTGAACTTCTAAATATAATTGTCAGACTATCAGCTGTAAAATATGCATTTTCCTAATGTAATAATTTAATAAGCTGATGATGTAGAAGACTTTGTTAGAAATATGAAAGAATATTTAACACAGAACTGAAGTAGTTTCTGACTTAAACTTCTCTATAATGTGTATATGATGTTAGCCTATAATAAGTCATCCACAGCTGCTTCTCTATGTATACCAGTACAACAATGCCTCATATTCTGTTTCCCCATGTATATATTCAATTTTAAATAGAAATATCTCTTCAGATTATCAAATATATCTGGAATTGCCTGGTATTTTATATCACATTTCTGTACTACCTAGTATTATGCCTTATTTTAGATCGTTTTTCTTTATTAAGTTCTGGGTATTTCTTTAGATTGCCAGCAAAATTCAATAATTCAGAACTTTTTGATATTACATTGCAGAGGGAAAATGGACAGAGGAAAGAAAACTATAAAAAAAGAAAGAGAAAGAAAGGAAGAATAAAAGAAAGAAGTAAAGGAGAGACCTGTCTAGTGTTTTCTAACAAATTATTTTCAATTATAACTTAAATGGGGCCAGGGAATATATTCAATTATGCATGTGGAGAAAAATAGTAAAGATTCTGTTTATATAGTTTCTTGTCTGTTATTTTGTTCCATGTTATAAGACTTATATTGCTCTCTTGTGCACTATAATTATTTATAATTCATAAACAGTAGCTTTCATTAATATAAGTTTGAGGAAATTGGGGCTAAAGTGAGAAAGAGAACATTTCATACTTTTCTCTTTTTTTATATAATGGTGAAAATCTATCTCTTTGATTTAGAACATACAGTGATCTTGACTCATAAAAGTGATGTTATGCCAAGTGGCAAAACACAGTGACTGCTTGTTGAATTCCCTAGTCGCTATCCCTAGTCATAGTTAAAGTAGTTTATAAGCTAAGTGAACGAAGACCAATTCATAGCAACAAATTTGGTTTATATGACGCTATAGACTTATCTTGACAAATTCCCTGTGATGAGTAAAAAAAAAAAATACTTGACATTTTGCCACAGAAAAGTTAATTGCTCTTCAGTTCCAATTAGAATGACACACAATTTGAATTGAATTGCTTAATGTGTTGTTTTAAAAAATGAAAGAAGAAGAAATGTAACCTAAAGTGACCGTGATTTAGTAGTAGTTCATTGCCACAATCCACAGAGAGTGCAATAACACTAGAAATTTCATGCCTGATGATGACTAGAGATGTCACTCAGGGTAAATTATTAATTTCTTTTGATGCCAAAGTTCAAGAGACACCATGTGTTCTAATGTTGACTAATATTAGCTTTGAGGGAAGTATCCTAATTAAAGGCTTATGATAATGAGCCTTAACATTTAGCAATAATAATAGTGAAAAGTCTAAGAAAAAAGAGAAAAAAATATGCAAAATAAAAGAAAATGTAAAATGAAAACACACTGATCTATTCATTAATGATTTTTACCTTAGCTTAACTACTTACAATATGTATTGAACAGCAGTCACACAGAAACATTTATCAGCAAAGACTGTAGGAAATGAGAAAGAAAGTCAGTGTAGGCTAACAGATCATGTAAAAAGGAGGATTTGAACCAGACATTAAAAGATGAAAGAAAACAAAAATACAGCAAGACTTTGTGAATGAAAATGACAAATGGAAGAAAATAGTAACACATTGAACTTGAGTGACAATTATAAAAATTAATTACATAAAGCTTCATGATTTTCATAACTGAACATTTATGTTCACAAAAAAGGAACTGGTAATACTTTACTCAAACTAATGTTGGTGGCTTTGTTTTTATTTTTAAATATATATATATAGATAGATAGGTAGATAGAGATTTGTTTTCATGTTCTCTCCTCTCCTGGTATAAAGTGTTCAAAACCAACGTTAAGTAAAACAGCTGGTTGGATACGAGGATGAGGCAGTGATTTGAGGAAAAGGGACCACGGGTGGAGCTCCTAGACATCAAACAGATAGTGCAAAGAGATGCAGTTAGCCTTAGGAATCTGACAGGCCTAGCTACTCAGGACCTGATGGGGCAGAGAATGATGAAGGGAGAGAAGAAGCCCCTATTTTCCCAGCTTATTCCTGAAAGGCAGTGGCGAGGATCTTTTTACCCAACTCACTCACTGCAAAAAAAGTGTTGAACCTGATCAGTAAAGAGTCTAGTGAGAGCGTCCCAAAAAGCTTCCTCTGAGAATCATTTTGTTACTTTCCTATCAGAGAATATGTGTGAGGGAAGCTGGAACAAGTTCCACTGGGTAAAGCTACTACCTAAGACAGGCATGGAGTCACACTGGGTAAACTGATGTGGGACGGCCCCACCATCAACAGAAACCAGAGGCAGAATCGGCAAAAGGGCAGAGTGAGCAAGAACAGGAACTCCTGATAAGCTAACAGGCACATAGGGCGAGGACTCAGACTACTGGCTGCTCAATCTTTCTCACAACCTTTCCCCTGCACATCATTAGCTTGTGTGTAATGAAAACCTGAAAGGGCAATACCAAATAAACAGCGGGGCCATACATAGGTCCTTCTTTCCAGGGCAGTGGAACACATTTGTCAAGGCTGTCTTTGCTGTATTAATGTTTTATTAAGTAGAGTTTAATTCTACTTTTGATTATAGTTTATTTT
The DNA here is from genome assembly GCA_963574885.1 of Lepilemur ruficaudatus. Lineage (NCBI taxonomy): Eukaryota > Metazoa > Chordata > Mammalia > Primates > Lepilemuridae > Lepilemur > Lepilemur ruficaudatus. Next base: position 22,234 of record CAUYRT010049245.1, read on the forward strand.
TAAATAAATTCCAGATCATTTTATATCTGAAAGATAGGAATCAATATGAGAAAAAATTATCTATTATATATATGACAAGTATAATTTGTGTTTTTCATAGAAAGTAGAACATTATATCCCCCCAAAATGCATTTCAACATTAAAAGATCATATGTTTAAAAACATTAAATATTCCAATTATGTTATTTTTAGTTATTGTCCATTAAAAAATTATTATTGACTTGATCAATTTAATAGGAAAACTCAAATTTTACAGTTAATGAATTTTTCTTTAACAAAATATTGGAAACATTTTTGTTTGTATTTTTGTACTTTTTCAGGAAATGAACATATTCAAAGGTATGTGAGCACTGTCAAAAATAGTTTTTATGAGTTTATTAGTTAAATAACTTCTGATAAATGGCATAAATAGTCAATCTTCCAAACCATTGATAATAACTTTTTCTTAGATTAAATTACACCTATAGTCCTGCAAATCACATCCAAAGAACATGGCACAGAAACAGTCCTTACCTAACTTTTCCTATGTTACACATTTCTTCCGTTTATAAACTTTTGTTTAAAAAGAAAACACAACTGCAATTAAATTTAATTATATTGAAGTCAATTAACACACATTATATTCTTCTCATAAGTTTATTTTTCTACTAGGAAATACAGGATGGACATTTCTAATTGGGAAATTTAGTCTCTACCCTCAAAAAAAAAGGTAATATCATAATATTGGCAAAATACAAATTATTCCTATATATTAAACATAGAACAAGGTAAAGAAACGAGTAGACAAAAAAAAAATCTTTACTACCTAGTATATAAATATGCTTTATTAAATGTTTAAATTATTATTCCACTTTGGTGTCATATTGAAAAAAACCTAACACTTTTAAGGACATAATTTAATTGTCTTCTATCAAATAATAAGTATTTGATTAAAATATCCATGCTTTTGTCTTATTTATATCTCTCTTTTAACTCTAGTAATTCTAACAAAATTGGTAAGTTAAAGCAAATGCACACAAACAACATAAAATACAAGACAATGTAGTCATTTTTTTTTAATTTTAGAGTAGTAGATTCTGAATTAACCAAGAATAATGACACAGATGCATTGTATTGAAAGAGAAAACAATGTACAGTACATGTAATTTGAGTCTAAAGGACAAACTTAACATCAACTTTGTTCAATGTTATTCTTCAAAGTAAATCTGGAAAAAAAAAAAAGTGCCAGGTACTAAAATATACAAAAGGGATGAATAAAAGAAAATTGTTTTTTGTTTCTGGATGTCTGGTGCCTTATATATGAACATTTTGCATTGAGCATAATGCTATCTATAAATACTATGATTGGCATAAAGTATTAGATTCGTTATTTGAGATGTAAATATACATGTCTCATAATCAAGTAAATTACTACCCTATGGGTAAAGAGGTAATTTTCAAATTGTATGGTTACCATATCAAATTAATGACAGAAGAGAGGAGAACAGAAAGGAGAAAGTGAGGGAGAATATCAGAATACATCTTAGAAAAGGTGTGTGGGTAGGTGGGAGAGTGGGAGTATGTGAGAGAGAGAGAGAGAGAGAGAGAGGGAGAACTGGTTTATGATGGGTTGAGTTTGGGAGGGGGCTGTTTTTTGTTTCGTTTGTTTGGTTTTGTGTTGTTTTAATGTGAGTCTTTTGAAAACTAATGATTAAAAGGTGTTAAAGAGTTCTTCAGAAATAGTATCTTATTTGCTTATGTAACATTCTCCCCTGGAGATTTTTTTCTTTTAAAGAATGTAGATAACTTATGTGCCCAGATTGTTGAAAAAGCCAATTCCTCTGAAATAGGTAGATAAGTTTGGTGACCTCTCAAAGACCTTTTACCACTTTGTTTCTATGATTCTATTTCTGTCTTTATGTTAGAAGAATAATGTATATTTAGAGAATTAAATACTTAAAATTAGGTCCTCTTGGCAGAGAAGTCAAGATAATTTGGCCTTTGGTTTTCAGCACAAAATGATAAAAAAGAGCTGGAAAATACATTAACATTAAAGGAGAACTTTTACTCACATTTGGGAGTATGTTTTGATCCCAAAGGTGCCATTTCAGTCAAAGGGCACCACAGTAAAACCACCCTGGCAAGACATCTACAGTGAAGAGCATAGAGCTTTGCTATTTAAAACGATTTAATTCTTCCACAGGGACATAGCTCTAGATTTTGTCTTTTATTTAGAACATGTATAATAATATTGTGAAAAATTTTCAGTACCTGAAATGTAGGCTCTCCTAACTGGAAATATATGGCTATAATATGCCTTCATTTTCCCCAAGAAAAAGCTAAAACTTTAATCTTCCATTATATAGCTTAGAATCCATACATTGAACACACCTTATCAATAGTTTAGCCCTTCTCCTGGGAAATCGTTAATCTTTTATAGCTTTTAAATATTATATATTTTGTAATGTTTAAAATATTTTATGATGTTTAAAAGGATAAGGTAATGCCTTTAGAATAAACTCTGCAAATAATATGGCCAAATAGGAAAAGAGATATCTTGGAATGATGCAAATTCTTAGCAGTAGTTAGGTGATTTAGCACTAGAAAACAAAATATATATATATATATATACACACACACATACACACACACACACACACACACACACACAAAGGCTAGTAGTAGAATATACAGAAGATACAAATCCACAAAAAAATATATTTTCTGAAAATGCTAGTTAGACCAGTGTGGATGAATAACTAGCAGCCATGAATATCAACAGAACTCTTCCAAACCAATCAAGTAATGCTTAGAACAAAACAAAGTGTATATCTCTTCTGGTAAATCACACTTCTATAAGAGACCTTTGTTTGTCAAGGGCTAGCTCTAAATACTGATTAATGGGACTTTTCAAAACACAGTATTGCAAAGTTACAGATCTATGTTCAAACGTTGGTCTATGTAAAATGAGGAGACAATTATATTAAGTGTTATTTTATATACGAGGTTAATTAAAGGATATATCTAGAAAATCCATAGCAAAGATACTGAAATAAAGTAACAACTTGTCTAAGCCTGAAATATTCTCTTGCGACTTATTTCCATTGCTGATGTTCCTATTCATTGCCATTTCACCCCCCAATAAATCAATATATTATACGATATTCCACCTGGATTGTCAGTGTTACTTTTTGTCTTTCAAATACTCTGAAGACTGACATTATTACTAAAAGAAACCAGGTACAATTAGAACATTGTCCATTTCCAGTTTTCTTTTTTTGAAAAAACTGAAAGAAAAATTAGGAATTTCTAGATGGAAATCGAATTAAAAATATTTATCCACCATGAGTTAATTTTTGTAAGAGAGGAAAGGTGCATATCCTGTTTCAGTATTCTACATGTGACTATACAATTTTCCTAAGGTGTGAAAGTATAAGAATTCTAGGGGAAAACCTTGGAAATACTCTTCTAGACATTGGCGTAGGCAATAAATTTATGAAGAAGACCCTAAAGGCAATCACAGCAACAACAAAAATAAATGAGACCTAATCAAATTAAAAAGCTTCTGCACGGCCAAAGAAACTGTCACGAGAGCAAACAGACAACCTACAGAATGGGAGAAAATATTTGCATACTGCACATCCGATAAAGGGCTGATAACTAGAATCTCTATAGAACTCAGGGAAATCAGCAAGAAAAAAATCAAACAACCCTATCAAAAAGTGGGCAAAGGACATAAACAGAAACTTTTCAAAAGAAGACAGAATAATGGCCAACAAACATAATGTAAAAATGCTCAACATCTTTAATCATCAGGGAAATGCAAATCAAAACAACAATGAGATACCACTTATCCCCAGTGAGAATGGTCTTTACCAAAAAGTCCCAAAACAACA
>CAUYRT010049246.1:0-26203 GCA_963574885.1 Lepilemur ruficaudatus
AGGCAAATGTAACTCCAGACACTTATCTCTGTACACACAGAGTATAACAGAGATACATCAACAAACATCTACCTTTATAGAAAATGATCATCTCCTTGGCCGGGAGTGGTGGCTCACGCCTGTAATCCTAGCACTCTGGGAGGCCGAGGCGGGCGGATCGCTCAAGGTCAGGAGTTCGAAACCAGCCTGAGCAAGGGTGAGACCCCGTCTCTACTAATAATAGAAAGAAATTAATTGGCCAACTAAAAATATATAGAAAAAAATTAGCCAGGCATGGTGGCACATGCCTGTAGTCCCAGCTACTCGAGAGGCTGAGGCAGGAGGATCGCTTGAGCCCAGGAGTTTGAGGTTGCCGTGAGCGAGGCTGACGGTAACGGCACTCTAGCCCGGGTGACAGAGCGAGACTCTGTCTCAAAAAAAAAAAAAAAAAGTCTGAGTCCTGCCTCATTTTCCCTTTGTGGGTGATTTTGCTCTTTCTGCTTCAATGTGCGAAGATTTTTGTCTCTGAACTTTGAAGTCTAATAACTTAATTGGATGGGATGTGCCTTTGTGTATCAAATTTTCCTAAAACACACTGTGCTCTGTGCTGTTTGTTTTTAGCGTGCTCATTTATTTTTTTCAGTACTGGGGAAATTTCTCGTATTATATCTTTGAATACATATTTTGTTCCATTTGTTGGGTTTTCTTCCTTAGGAACACCAATTATTCTTAAGATAAACCGTCTGTGTCTTTTTTTTTTTGCAGTCAGTGTCTCCGTAATGGTTTAATTTCTTTTTTATACGCACACTCATTCGTAGCATGTCAGTTACGTGTGCTATCACGTCTCCATGTCAGTAATTAGATTATCAATTGCGTCTGCTCTGTTTCGCTGTAATAACGCTACTTGGGCTCTGATTTTGTTTCCCCGGGTTTCTAATCTCGTTTTCCATCCTGTTCTGTAGTTTTATCAACTCATCTTTGAATTTTAATTTCATCGAATGCATGTCTCCGTTACATTTTTCTCTAACTTCAAGCCATCGGGGGTGATTTTCTTTTGTTCCCCGAGAAGTGATTTTTGTCTGGTGTGGACTCCCTCTCTCTGCTGTGCTATGTTCCCAGCCCTCTTCTTTCCCTTTTGGGGCTGTCTAGCTTGCCCACAGAGGCGTTTCATCTTGTTCACGTGTGATGACGCCGTCCGTCCAGGTGTCCTCTCCGCCCGCTGTGACTGTCGTACTCGAGATGCCCTGGTCTTCTCTCGGCTCTGGTGTGATGGCCGCGTCGTCGCAGCCCATCCAGCGTCTGAGGCGATGGTGAGGGAGGGTGGGAGTGTCGGGGGGCTTTGCAAGCTTGTCCGACTGTACCGTTCATGCGGGGGGTACCCCGGGCTTCCCAGTGAGACCTGTGAAGGTCTACCTGGAGCTGTTGCTGGTGTAGGTATTGCTGATGCAGTGGCAGGCTTCTTACCCACGGGAGGGGAGATCGTTCTGTGCAAAGCAAATGCTTGCCAAGCACCTCACCTCACTGCCGGGAGGAACATCTTTCTTTTGTAGAATGAACCAAGGGTCAGCGGTGATGAGAACTTTACCCGAATCGCAGAGCTGGGTGCTGCAGGCCAGTCTTGTCTCTGCGTCACTGATCTCTTGGCCGGTGGCTCTCCTGACGACCTCACGTAGAATTCTCAAAGGGGAGGGCAGGGAGCCCACCCTGTCTTAATGAAGGGAGGGGCTACTGGGCCTTCTTTTGGGGAGGGCCAGGGTAATGTTGGTGCCACAGCTAGAAATCTGGAAACGCCCAGACCTGTGTTGGGAGTGAGGACGAGAGGAGGGCTGGGTGGCCTTGGGGCAGGGCTGGAAACACAATTTCATCTTCGACTTCTAAAACAGAATGTGGGGCCGAGGCAGGATTTGAGGTTAGCACAAGTGTGTTCTTTTGAGTCAAGTAAAGAGAGGACGGAAGATTCTTCAGCTGAAGGAGCCTTTTCCCTTTGGGCAGGTGGGAGAGACGGTACCTTTGCTGATGTCCCGATTCCCAGGGCTCAGGAGGTCGGGAGAGCCAGGGGGAACCTGGGACTTCAGACCCGCTCAAGGTCCGGGTGGGAGCCTCCTTGTCTGCAGTTGGCTTTGCCGAGGGATCCGACAGGCCTGAGTATCACCCTCTTCTGGCCACTTCCTAGCTCTGTGACTTCGGACAAATTCCTCAATCTTTCTGAGTCTCGATTTCCGCAGTTATAAAATGAGGGCAGTGATAGCGGCAGCCTCGTGGTATAAACGGAAGGATTAACTAAGAGAACAGATGTGAAACTCTTAGTCTCACGCCACACACAGCACTGGCAAAAGCTGGGGGAGAGAGTTGCAGTCGGCTGGAATAGCACGTGCAAAGGGCCCGGGGCAGAACTGAGCTTAGAGATTTTGTGGCACAAAGAGTCACACTGGGCCGTATGAAAGAAGAGAGGGGGCGGGGAGCTGGTGGAGATGAAATGACAGCAGGTCTTGTAGATCATGGTAGGGAGAGGGAATTTTATTCTCGTTGTAGTGGAGATCCACAGGACAGTTTTAAGCAAAGGAGTGGCGTGGTGTGACTCACCTTTTATAAAAGGTCACCTAGCTGCGGTGTGGAGAATGCTCTGCAAGGGGTTCCTGATGCCTGGCCCCGGCTGCAGTGGTCCCAATGAGGAAAAGGGTGTCGTGGAGCTTGGGGTCACAGTGGTGCTCTGGGAGAGAAGAGGACAGATTCTTGTCTTCCTTGCTGGCTACATTCCTGTCTCCCTCCATCTCTCTCTCTCCTTCTGGCTATCACCCCTCCTCAGTCCTCCGAACCCTGCTCAGTCCCTGAGAACCTGGACTGGGCTCTGGGGCTCAGACGGAAGCCAGACTCCGCGGGGAGTCCAGCCCGGAGCCTGAGTGTCGGGACCACACCCTACACCGGGCAGCCAGTGTCTCCAGCCCAACTCCCGCTAGCTGCACGACACCTGGTCGGATAGAGAAACACGGTTGCCATCCCCACGGCGAAGCCGCCGTTACAGCCTCCTCGATCGGCAGTCAAGGTCCCCGGCTCAATCCGGGGAGCGGCTTTGTGCGGTAGTTTAATCCGTTGTACACCAATTTCAGTTGTGCATTAATTACAGGCGGCTGAATGGCAATTAACTAATCGCCATGTCACTCCTTCCCCGTCAGGAACAACCTCATTAATTCCCGTCTGCAAGGCTGCGGGTGTCTTCTGCTGCCCCTCACGCTGGCTCTCTCTCCCCCTTCTCTCTCTTTTTGGCTGCTCTTGACTTACAATCAGACGTGAAAGTCATGCATTTTTTAATAAGCTCTCGGCTGTTTTTGCCACTGAAAAATTCATGGCGTGACGCAGTCCCTTTAAATGATGTTTATTCATTAAACCTCTCTGGTCTGCACGTTTGGTGGCGTCTGTCTCACCGACGAGCGGTTGGCCTATCCTGGGTGATGCAGGAGGCTCTTCCCGGGAGGCATCTGTGAGTTTCTGGAAACTGCGGCGCTTAGGTAAATGGCGTCTCCCCTCTTGCCGCTTTCTCGAGGCTGGTCTGTGCCGTGTGCTCTGTTTTCGTGTGTGCTTGTCACTCCCACCTGCATGTGCTGTGCCCTCCCTGAATTCTGAACACGGGCTCTGTGTGCTCCAAGGGGAAGCGACGGACGGCAAGGGACGGTGTGGAGAGGCCCGGTGACCGCAGAGGATGGGCTACCGCGGGGGCCGGGCTGGCGATGAGGCTGGAGGCCTCGGTCTCTGTGGAAACAGCAGCGGCCTGTGGGAGGGGCTGGGTCCATGATGTCCCCAGGTCCCCTTAGCTCTGCAACGCCGTGGGATGCTGCAGGGCTGGGAACTGATTAGATAGAAGTGGGAATTTCGGTCGGGCGCGGTGGCCTGTGATCCTAGCACTCCGGGAGGCCGAGGAGGGAGGATCACTCACGCTCAGGAGTTTGAGACCAGCCTGAGCGAGAGCGAGACCCCGTCTCTACTAAAAATAGAAAGAAATTAATTGGCCAACCAAAAAAATACATAGAAAAAATTAGCCGGGCGTGGTGGCGCATGCCTGTAGTCCCAGCTACTCGAGAGGCTGAGGCAGGAGGATCGCTTGAGCCCAGGAGTTTGAGGTTGCTGTGAGCTAGGCTGAGGCCACGGCAGTCTAGCCCGGGCAACAGAGCGAGACTCTGTCTCAAAAAAAAAGAAGCGGGAATTTGGAGCTAATTAGACCAACATCATAAATCACATCCTTTATGGATCCCGTGGTCGGTGTCCTGTGACGTGATTCAAATTGGGGTGAGGCCTGCGTGGGCCTCTTCTGGGACAGAGACAAAAGCCAGAGTGCAGCACGGCTTGGTGGGGGGCCGCAGGGTGAGGGCGAGGATATCGTGGGAAGTTTTTGGAGGTGGCATGAGCTAGCCAGGAAGGATGTGTGGCCGTGATCTGGCTGGGTGGGTAGGTAGACTCTTCCCAGTGTTTCTGGGTTTCAGCACCGGCTTATCCGAGGCTCTCGGGCTAGGCCAGGACACGCTGGACCTGAACTCACTGTCACCTTCATTTGGCTCCTAGGCAGAGGCTGGAAGAAAAAAAAGACGGATAATCGGATGGGGGAGTTGGAATAGCAGGAAAAGGCGAGATGGGGAGAGACAGAGGGAGGGAGGAGGTGGGGGAGAAGCTTGCAGGTTGAGCCCAGCCCGGCTTGGAAGATGATGGTTCTGTTTCCAAGTTCCTAGCCTCCCTCGCCGCCGGGACAGCCTCCCCCAGCCCGAATCTCACCTGTCCCTGAGCCTGGCTCGGTGTTTTCGGCAAAGATGTTTGAGGAAGTGGAAGAGCTTGGCAGAGAGCTGCTCACACCCTAATCGCCAAGGCCCCACCCAGCCGTCCTCCAGCCTACGTTTTCTCGTCTGCACCGCGGACGCGGTGAACTCGCCTCGCCCACCGCACAGACCGCGGTGAGGACCCAGTTAAGCGCCAGACACAGAAGAGCTTTGCGGTGGCAAGCGTCCGAGAGCAGGAGGGACGGAAGCAGGCCGGAGAGCGGGGCCTGGGCCGGCAAACTCCCTGCATGTTTGCAAGGCTGGGGGGCTGTCCACACCTGGGTCTGAAGGGACCAAAATCGGGCTCTTATGTCTGATTCGCAAGAGACATAAAGCGTTGCCTGATCCCAGGCTGCAGATCTGGGAGCCCGAAGGAGATATTCCGACGCGGTGAGCAGATTGTGCCATCTGTCAGACGATGTGGGACCCAGGGAAGGTCACCCCCCACTACCCCCCGGGGAGCTCTCTCTCTGCAGCGGCTCCTGCGTTCCCGCCTGGCACGCAGAAACACGGGAGCCAGAGGACGGGGTGTAGCAAACCCCCCCCACCAGAGTGGGCCTCTGAGCCAGGATGGAGGTTTGGGTGGGACGGAGGAGCCGCCCAGCCTGCTGGGCCAGGGCCAGCTCCCTGCAGAACCCGTAGTGGGGTTCTGCTCCCCAGTCCCAAGACTGATAACTTCTGAGGTGGCTCTGCTCACCGCTATCCCCTTCCTCTGCCCCCCCCCCACCTGGCGCAGTGCGGACTCCCAGCCACTGCTCAGACTTCCCTGCCCAGAGGCCCCGTGGCCCGTGCTTTGCTAATCCATCCTTCTCACTGCGGCCACGTGGACATCTTCGTGGAGTCTGCCCACCGGCTAATCCTCTCCTCTGGTCACACGCTCTGGTTCCTCGGGGAACCCCTCTCCTCCACGCCCAGCCCACGCGGTGCAGGTGGCTCTGGCTCTGCCACCGGGGTCCAGGGTGGGCGTGTGGCCCAGGCCTGTTTAACCAGGGTTCTCCCTTCCTGTCCCCTGCTGGATCCCTCCTGAAGCCAACGCTGGGATGACAATCTCCGTGCAAGGAATCGACGTCGGAGTCGGTCCCAGGACACGTGGGTCGGGAGAGGAGAATGAGATAGTGACGGGACAGAAAGAGCAGGCAGGTCACAGCTGTGGGCAATCGGGGCTCTGCCCCCGGGCACCGCTGGGAGATGCTGCAGAGCACACCTGAGGGAGGTCCCCCCGGAAGGGCAGAAGGCCGGGCAGCCGTCCAGCAGCTGCCGCCCCGTTTTGCTCGATTCTGCTCCCGGCTGCCCCTGTGGCCGGCGCTGCCCTTGGCGAGACACAGGCGCCGGCCCTGGCGGACCGTGAGGGACGTGGGCCGGCTCCGGCAGCACTGGGGTCTGCTGACTCTCACTGTCCCCTCTCCTGTGCTCTGCCCTCCCTTGGCGGGAATCCTGCTTTCTGACTCCCAATGTACCTGCACCAGGCTGTCCGTCCCTCCTTCCCACGGTGTGGTTACTCCACCCCTTTCCCAGTGTGTTCCGGATTTTTTTCTACTTCCTTCTCCACCGAGTTAAGTTCCAGCATATTTTGCAAGAACATGACCACTGTCCCTGGAGTATTTGCATGACCCAAGAAATGCATTTCTAACGGGGGAATCCAGGCCAGGGGGGTGGGGTGGGGCGGGGTCTTCTCCCCGGGCCCCAGACCCCCCTGCTGGGTGTTGGTCCTCCGGGCAGCTGCCCTGGTGATTCTCCCCCCTGCAAGGTAGCGAGAGGTGGGCTCCCTTTCTGGTCCTGTCGGAGGCGGGTGGGTTGTGCGTAGCCCGAGTAAGAGTAATTGGGGATAACGTAGCTGTTCACCCAGTAAGGGATACTGTTGTTTTATTTCGTATTACATTTCGCTCTAACTCTAGAAAACATAGCACTAAAAATAAAAACCCAGACATTACAATCTCGGGTTCTTGCTAAGGATTAAAAATGCTGCTTCTCTAATCTGTTTCCGAAATTGCTCTGGAAATGCCGCCGTCAAGACCCAAACGCACGCACGAGGCCGTCGTTAGAAAAGCAGATAACGCTCGCGCCTCGTTTGCCTGGAACTGCCTCACGACCACGCAGTCTGTGAGCAGCACCCAGCCTCCCCGCCCCCGCCCGAGCCCCGCGTGCATTTGGGAGATGGATCGCGGCTCCCTCACGACCATCCCAAAGTGTGGCACGCGGCCGTCGGTTTGTTCCGTTTCCACGGGTGGGAGCTGCGAAGGCCGGAGAGGCTCCGAGAGCCGTCGCCAGGCGGTGGGTGCTGTGGGGGAGGGGTGGGCACAGGCAGGGGAGGTCTGGGCGGGAGGATGAGTGAGGGGCTGGGAAGATACACAGCTGGTGCATATAGTAGGTGCTCAGTAAACGCTCACTGGACCAAGCAGAAGCATGAAACAGGAAGAACGGTAGGTCAGAGGCAGTGACGTCCTCTTTCTGTCCTCTCTTCCTTCTGTCCTTCTCCTCTTCTCCCCTGCCTCCCCCTCCCCAGCCCATATTCCTTCACCGGGGGAGGCTCCCGGGGAGATGAGCATTTGCCTGCAGAGTCAAAGGGCAGGTCGGGGTGGACGCAAACAGCAGGCGGGCAGCTGCCTGGGGCCAGGCTGGGGGAGCCTGAATCTGGCGTCCGGCTCCTCTCTGGACGGCTCCTATGTCCCGGAAGCTGTGGCTTGTCCACATGTGGGAGGGCCGTGCAGGTGCCTCCTGAGATCCTCCCCTCCATCAGCAAGACCCTTCTAGGCGTCCAGTTGTGCCTGGCCCCGTCCCCAGGCCTGTGCCGCTGGCCCTGGCCTGTCCCACTGCACGGGCTCGTCCCTTCCTTGCCCACCAGACCTTCCCTCCTCCAACCGCCTGTTCCTGGGCACAGCGTCAGTACTCTGGGGACCAGGCAACCCACCTCCTTCAGGAGGGGAAACTGAGGCTCCCTGCTCCCATCGTCTTAGCAGAGCTAGCATTTCTGCAGCAAGTTGGAAGAATCAGATAATTTATAAAGAAGGGATTTAAAAAAAAACACAAGCGGAGTTGGGGGGGCAGCTCCAGCCCCTGTGCCGAGAAAACCCGTGTCTGGGAACACGTCTGCGCTTTTGGAGAAGAGGAGCAGAAAGCCGAGTCCATGTATCAGAGGGCGGAAATCCCGTTAACGTGAGAGGCAGTGGAGACCAGATATTAGAACAGCGTGCGACGGTTTTTATCGGCGGGCCAGGCAGTTGTGGGCTGTCGTCCGCAATTCCCCTGACGCCGCCGCTGAGCGTCCTGTGAGTTACAGGCTGGTGGGCGCAGGGCTCTCCTCCCCACTCCGCCTGCGCCGCCCTGCTGGGGCCGCGTCTGTGCTCCCACTGCGACCCCCATCACCGGAGGTTTATAACTGGGGCGTGAAAGCTTCCCCCAGGGCCGGGCCAGGTCATGTGAGGTTGCAGTCTGGTCCTGTCCGCCGTCCCCTGCCACCTGGGGACTGGGAGAGTGGATTGATGGGCGAGAGCTAATGTGCTCTCAGGGGAGAGCAGGGAGGGGAAGGTGTGTGAGTTTGCACGTATGTGCATGCGTGTGCGAGTGTGTGGGCATGTGGATGTGTGAACATGTGTGTGAGGGTGCATACGTGAGCACGTGTGTGTGTGCATGTGGGCTCGTGTGCACTGGTGGGATTATTGGGTAGATTTTTGACATTCCCACGGCTGTTTCAGTTAAATGGGAAAGCAGCAGTCCAGGGTCTGGCTCTTCCCTGGGGAGAGAGGAGGCCCCAGACTGGGGGAGCTGCCAGCTCCCAGGGGGCCCTTGGACTTAGCGCTGAGCAGCTGAGGAGCTGGGATGATCACAGCTCCCTGTACCCAGCTCACGCCAGGCGCCGGCCACTGCGCTAGACGTGCGGAAGGCCCCGGCTCATCCGTCCTCCCAACTCCTCGTGGGCAAGGTCCTGGAGGCAGGGAGGGGTGAAGAATGTCAGTCAGTCTGCCCTAACCTGGGGACTCCCGGCTGCGGAGCAGACACTGAGCATCCTGCTTCCCGGATGAGGGTCTCTGGGCACCATGACAGAACCTGCCCTTGGAGCCGTCCTCATCCTCCCTAAGCTCCACCCAGCAGCCCTCTGACCTTCTCTGAGCACGGCCTTTGCAGGCCCTGCCGGTCAGCTGCTTCTGAGCAGGTGCCTTGGGAGTGCTTGCCCAGACCCCCGGAATTTTCTAGAAAGAAGAAGCTGGCAGGAGGCTGTTTCCATTTTTTTTTCTCTCTCTCTCCCCAGCTTCTGTCCCTGGGTCCCGACCATGGGAGCTTTCTGGGGCCTCAGTTTCCCTCTCAGCCTCCCTCGTGTCTCACTTGGCAGGTGAGGTCCCCACACACCTGCCGGAGGCTCTGCGTGTGTTGTGTCTTCACTCTGGGCAGGTACGGGGGGTGCTCGCGGCAGCCCTGGGGGTCGTCCTCATTACCCCCAGTTCAAGCCGGGGGAGCGGGTTCAGTCCTGCGCCGGGGTCCCCCAGCTGGCCGGTGGCAGAGACAGGACTGACCCCAGCTGGGTGACCATCGAACACACACAAGTACACGCCCCCATCCCACAGGTTGGAAGACCGAGACCCTTCTAGCCAAGTGAACAAGCTCCCTCTCTCCCGCTCAGCAGTGCTCTGGCAGACGAATTCCAGTTTTCCTTTTTTTCTTAATTTTTCCCCCTTCGAGTTTCCATCTGTTCACGCAGCAACCGAGTTTATGCGTGTTCGGGCGCCATCTGCGACGGCAGCCCCGTTTCCAAATCGGACGGCGATTCTCCTCCTCGTGCTTAACACGCACCGCGGGGCGCTGGTCCGGCGTGAGTCACTCGTCGTGGGCTGCCGGAGCTCCGGGGGCCTCCTTTCCTCGGGGAGGGGGCAGGAGGAAAGGGTTTTGCTAAACTGGAATTTTTGTTTTTCCGAAATGGGCTATTTCTTCTGGCTGACATTTCGGGGGGCTCCCATCTGCTGGCTGCATTTCACGCCATGGCTTTGTTGTCTCCACTGACAGCAGATGGCGTGCATCACTGCTGAGTGTGTGTGAACATACGTGTGGTTGTGCACACATGTGTACACACATGTGGTTGTATGCATGTGTATATGTGTGGTTGCATGCATGTGTATATACACGTGGTGTGTGCATGTGCATACATGTGGTTGTGTGCATGTACGTATACATGTGTGGTTGTGTGTACATACATGTGGTTGTATGCATGTGTATATGCGTGGTTGTATGCATGTGTACATACGTGTGGTGTGTGCATGTGCATACATGTGGTTGTGTGCATGTGCATATACACGTGTGGTTGCCTGTGTATACATACGTGTGGTTGTGTGTATACACGTGGTTGTGTACACACACGTATATAAGTGTGGTTGTGTGCATGTATGTGCACATACATACATGTGGTCATGTGTGTATATGTGTGGTCGTATGCATGTGTACATGCATGTGGTTGTGTGTACACACATGTGGTTGTGTACACACATGTATATAAGTGTGGTTGCGTGCATGTGTGTGTGTCTGGTTGTGTGCATGTGCACATACATACGTGTGGTTGTGCGCGTGTGTACATACGTGTGGTTGTGTGTACACACATGTGGTTGTGTACTCACATGTATATAAGTGTAGTTGCGTGCATGTGTGTGTGTCTGGTTGTGTGCGTGTGTACACATACATACGTGTGGTTGTGCGCGTGTGTACATACATGTGGTTGTGTGTACACACATGTGGTTGTGTACTCACATGTATATAAGTGTGGTTGTGTGCATGTGTGTGTGCACATACATACGTGTGGTCATGTGTGTATATGTGTGGTTGTGTACATGCATGTGGTTGTGTGTGCACACATGTATATAAGTGTGATTGTGTGTCTGGTTGTGTGCGTGTGTGCACATACATACATGTGGTTGTGTGCATGTGTCCATACGTGTGGCTGTGTGTATGCACATGTGGTTGTGTACTCACATGTATATAAGTGTGGTTGTGTGCATGTGTGTGTATGTGTGGTTGTGTGCGTGTGTGCACATACATACATGTGGTCGTGCGTGTGTGTGTATACGTGTGGTTGTGTTGAGGTCCTGGTCTTTAAGGTGACGGCTTTAGGAGCTGGGGCCTTTGGGAGGCGAGCGGGTCACGGGGAGGGATTGCTGCCCTTTCAAAGAGGCCCGAGGGAGCCTCCTTGCCGCTTCCTCCACGTCCAGCAGCGCGAGAGGACGGCTGTCTACGAGGAGGTGAGCCCCGGCCAGACACTGGGTCTGCTGGTGCCTAGATCTTGGACTTCCAGCCCCCAGGACTGTGAGAAATGAATGTCTGCTGTTCATGACCCACCTGGTCTTTGGTATTTTGCTATAGCAGCCCTAATGCATGAGTGTGCCCGCTTCCCTGACCCTCCTCTGAGACTTGGCACGGCCTTCAAGGCTCCCCACACACGGAGTCACAGAGCACAGTTTCTGAGGGTACCGGCTTCGACAGCAGAGAGACCTGGGTTTGAGGGTTTCTAGCTGTGTGATTCTGAACAGGGGCTGTGCTTTCTGTCTGAACTGTTGATATTTCTCTCCCATCCTGCCCTTGGAGGCAAACTCCTATGCATCCTTCAAGACCCAGATGGCAGGCGTCCCTTCTAGGATGCCTTCCAGGTTTTCCCAGGCATTCCTTCCCGTGTGCTCCATGGGTCTGGTGCATGGGCTGGGCAGTCTACCTGCGGGCTGTGTGCTCCCGTGGTCAGGTGCCGTGTGGCTCTTCCGGGGCCACGGGGCTGGCAGCGGCAGACATAGCACGGACGGACTGACAGTCACCTCGTATCACCAGGAGCCCCTGGACACCCCCATTTACGCACAGTGGCGTTGGTCTGTGGGGCCCAGTGCCCTCTCGGCCGGCCCCTGGCACCAACGCCCACCGGCTTTCAGGCTGGTAGACCCTCCTGCAGCTGTGGCCTGCGAGATCTGGATGTTCTAACCTGCCACCAACCGAGCCCTGCAGGGGGGACGAGACGTGCCTTTTCTCTTAATTGAAAACTAGCGAGCCATGGTCCCCGAGCTGGTCAGTGTTGTCAGGGCTGCTGGAGGTGCAGCCTGTGGCCGTCTGTGGCTGGGCTTCTGGAGGGGATGGGGCTGCCTGCCTCATGCCCCCACCCCAGCCTCGCTCCCCGTGGGAGGCCCGTCTGCCAGGCACCCCGCTGAGCCGTCTGGTGGGGGGGCCTCAAGAGCAGAGGGTGGAACAGGCCACCCGGCCATCTCCCGCCCTTTCCTCCCTCCCTCTGGGCAGGCGGGAGCAGGTCCCTGCGTGGGGCCTCCTTCCTCCAAGTGTCTACACAGCCAGACTTCTGCAACGTGGGCTCAGGCACGTCTTTGAGAGTGGCCTCTCCGCAGGGTCCTCACACCGTGGGCATGATCGAGGCCCGTCTTTTGGCCATAGCTTTGCTCCTTCTGAACTACGGCAGTGGACGTAGCTCCCAGGGACCCCCACCATTTACAGGACACAGGGAGGAGAATTATCTTCATTGGCTCAAGGCGGGGGACGTGCCTGTCCCTTTCGGGGCGAGCACGTCCAGTCTCCCTAGGGCTGGTGACTTAGGTGGTGTCTTGGTTCCGCCCTTGCTCGGATATGTCCCTCTCCGAGTCCCAGTTCTCTCATCGCAAAGGAGGGACAATAATAACAGCCCCTGCCTGGGGTCTTGTGAGCAAAACGAGAAACAAAAACCATAATGCAAAACAAGAAGAGGCTTCGTGACTGGACGGCACTGTCCGTGCGAGAGAGGAGTGGTCAGCTGGCGCCCGCAGCGCGAGCACCCAGGCCTGCGGCCGCCCTGTGCAAAGCGGAGGGGAGGACTTCCTGCCCTTGCTCGTGGGATGTGACGCTGTGGTTGGGGACAGGGACAGGCGCCCGACAAACAAGCCCAGACACACTGGATCAAGTCAGTCTACGTCCACGCCGGGCTCTGGGGGACAAAGACAGTGGGGCAGTCCCGGCCACCCCAGGGAGAGGGGAGCAGGAAGCAGGGCTCTCTCGGGATCTCCGGGTTCCCGGCAGGTTCTTGGAGTCTCTCTGGTAGATGCAATCTGGGTTTGTAGGGGCTGGGGGTTCTGGACGTTACCGGGTGGCGAGGCAGGGCCTGGTCTGCTGTTGCCTGGAGGGGACACGCCGGTCGGCTAACCCTAACCCTAACCCCCTCTGTGCAGCCCCGGTCCCCACCTGTTCTCCAGGGTGGCGGCAGGTTTGAACCTGTTGGCACCTTGAGAAGAAAGTCCCCCTTCCACGCTGAGCCCAGCCGTCCGGCCCCGGGGACTTTAGACAACAGAGCTCAGGCGTGCTGGTCCCAGAGGGCCCCAGGAGAACCGGGTCCAGGTTGCTGGGAGGGGGGAGGCAGATGCCATGAGGTCCGGGGCTCAGGTCTGGGAGACCTTGGGCTGGTCCCTGCCCCTTCATTAGGCCTCAGTTTCCCCCTGAGCCGATGAGAGGGTTGGGCCACACCGTTGCTAAGAGCCTTTCAGCTGTGACATGCTTATGCTCATAAAAAGCACTATGAAAAAAAAAAAGAGAGAAACACGAAAAAGCCTTGTCAGTCATCATTTTCCAAGTTTTCTGCATATTTTTTCGTCAGAAGACAAAATGGGATTAGACCATATGTTGGGCTAATTGTTCCCCAGACAGAATTTAAACACTTGAATACGCTTGCAAGAGGACAGCACAGCGGAGGGGGTGGTGGGTGCCAGGGGCTGGATCTCCCCCAGGGACGAGCCTCAGGGGGACCACGTTCTCCCAGGTGCCACGGGGCTGCCGTGGGCAGCAGGGGCCCGGCTTTCCCGGGACTCTGACGGTATGAAAGGTCAAGGCTGGTGGGCCGTGGTTCTAACGTCCATCCACACACTCATTCCCTCTACAGACGGCCACCGAGCCCTTGGCACAAGCCTGGCCCAGAACCGGGTGCCGGGACACACTGGGCAGGAGGACGTCTGACGTCTTTGCCCCGTGGGGCCCACAGACAGCCGGAGAGTCTGCAGGGAACTGTAGCTGGTGTGGCCAGAGCTGGGGTGGCAGGGGCCATGTAGGGTATGACCAGAACTGGGATGGCAGGGGCCACGTGGGGTGTGGCTGGTGCTGGGGTGGCAGGGGCCATGTGGGTGTGGCCAGAGCTGGGGTGGCAGGGGCCACGTGGGGTGTGGCCAGAGCTGGGTGGCAGGGCCACGTAGGGTGTGGCCGGTGCTGGGGTGGCAGGGGCCACGTGAGGTGTGGCCAGAGCTGGGGTGGCAGGGGCCATGAGGCGTGTGGCCAGAGCTGAGGTGGCAGGGCCACGTGGGGTGTGGCCGGTGCTGGGGTGGCAGGGGCCACGTGGGGTGTGGTCAGAGCTGGGGTGGCAGGGGTCACGTGGGGTGTGGCCAGAGCTGGGTGGCAGGGGCCACACGGGGTGTGGCCGGTGCTGGGGTGGCAGGGGCCGCACGGGTGCTGGGGGAGACCGGCTGAGGGTCAGGGAGGCTGACACCTAGCAGGGCCTGAGGGATGGAAACAAGAGGCAGGTGCCTGCCAGGCCCTGGGTGGGGGGGAGTGGCAGGGTTAGGGTTAGGGGCTATCGATGAATCTGGTAGCCGTATAATTTTGGGGGCGAGTGACCAAACTTCCCAGCCAGGAAAGGCTGGTGGAGGCCCGGGGGCCGTCTGCCGGGCCGGGCTGCCTCCCCACCCCCCGTCGATGCCATCCCACTACCCGCGGCAGCTGAGATGAAGGCGGCCAACAGATGCACCAAATATGGTTTGGTTCAGAGAATGAGCTTAATTAGGCATTTAAGCCCGTGGCTGTGAGTCCCGAGTTTTCTCCCTTTTTGGCGTGTGATCCAGGAATGTGAGGCTCGTTTTTGCAGAGGAAGGCGGGACAGCTGAGAAAGGGTAAGGCAGCTGGCCCTGTCGCTGGACCTGACCTTCCCCTCCCACCCCGCGGGTGCACATGGAGACCCGTCGCTGGGCGCTGGTGGGGCCCATGGCGCCTTGCGTCACCATGCAGAGTGCCGGCCCCGCAGCCAGGCCGGGGAGACCCTGCAGGCCTCCAGCCTCACCCTGGGGCCCCCGGAAGGTCAGGCTGGAAAAGCCGGTGCTGCTCTGTGACGGGACGTCTGGGGCCATGGACCGCAGCAGGAGCTTCTTAGTGACCTGCGCCATGGACGGAGGCAGCACCGGGCCACTCCCCACACAGGCCTGGCCTGCGATCCAGGCCCATCTGGCCACTGCTCAGACCGGAAGGGGCAGGTCCCGCCCGTCACCCTCAGAGCACCAAGGCCGGCAGCAGAGCTCCCAGCGGCCTCCTCAGCCAGGTTTGCTCCCCCTGCTGCAGACCCGTGTCCTCCTCTGCCCCTGCGTGTGCTGCCCCTTCCTGTCCCTCCTGGGTCTCTCCTCTGTGATTAGAGAAGCCAAACCTCAAGCCTGAGGATCGATGGGGGAGGAGAGGCAGTTCTTAAAAACAGAACATAATTGCAGACGCATTTTCAATTAGATTGACTAAGCAGATGTCAATGCGTCTGCCTGCGGGGTGAGGGATTGTGTGTCCTGGTGTCTTCCGTGCAAAAGCCCTTGCACGGAGCACGCTCCTCATCCTCAGTCCCCTGGAACCAGCTTGGAGAACAGCCGCACACCGTGGAGGCCAGACCAGCGTCCTAAATGCAGAGAGAATCGTGTCTTCCCCAAAGAACTCAAAACCCTGCAAGAGGCCGGTCGGTGGACACCTGCACTGTCTCCACCCTCCTCCCCTCTTCCTTCCCTCTCCCCTCCCTTTCTTCTTTCCTTCCCACCTTCCTTCTTTCTCTCCCTTTCCTTGAAGAACAAAGAAGAAAAGGGTCCTAACAATGAGTCCCAGGAGGGTCAGGATTCTGGCACTGCACAGTGGAATTCTGCCTAGGCAGCGGGGTGGGGCCTTCCTCCCGAAGGGTCCTGTGGGTTTCCAGCACTTTATGTTGCCAACAGCTTCTGCACAGGTCCGTGTGCTGTGCTGACGCTAACATTTAGTGAGATTGTACCCCTAGGGGTTCCCAGATGCAAAGCCTGAGACGCCCTCCTGGAGGAGGAGCTGAGTTCCTACTGTCCGGAGCCCAGGTGCTGGGGCCTCAGCAGCCCCAGGTGAGTGGGGTTGGGAGGCGCACGGGGCTTGGGGCGGAGCGTGAAGGCTGCCGGAGCCTGCCCCCGTCTCTTCTGCACCCAAAGCCCACCCGGCTCCTTAACTCCCAGCCATCAACTTAGCAGGTGTCCCCTCAGTGCTACAGAAAAGCCCGTTCACCCGCTGGCTTCTGCCCCGCACCTAGCCCTGCCCGGGGGGACCCAGCTTTCCTCTGTGCCAGACACTCTTCTAGAAAATGAGGAAGGGATACAAAGTCCCAGCTGCTCCGGGACGTTTGTTGAATGAAAGAGTGATTGGCACGTTCTGGGCAGGTGAGGCTCTGGGATCCTGGGGTTGTGGAAGAGGGAGGAGGAGGGTGCTGACAGCCGGCTCCAGCCTTCACCAAGCTCCTCTGGGCTGAAACAGCGCATTTCCATCCCTGGCCCTTGTGAAGGGGAGAAAAAGTGTGTCGAAAAGAAAAACGCTTCTGTAGATACAATGCATTCCTCAGATTTCCGGTGGTTTTAGAAACTTTGTATCCCATCCTGCACTCGTTTGCACCCAAAGCCCGCCCTTCTCCCATGCCCACGTCTGCCCACCTGGGCCCTGCTGGAAACCTCGGGGCTGCAGGTTTTCACGTGAAGCCGCCTTGTTCATGGTTTAAGCCCGCTGCTTAGCACAGCGTCAAGAAACACTGGCAAATCAGGCGATCGGGCCGACGGGCCCGTCCCAGGTTCCTGCAGCACCTCCATCTCCCTGCTTTCCAAGAGTCATCTTTCCTCAGGCAACGTGCAGCCTCTGAAAAACAGCCCTGAGACCTACGTGGGACATATATACGGGCGCAGCCTGTCCCGGGTCGGCTGCTGGGTGTAGATCTCCCGAGCCTGCCGGGGAAAGCCGTACGTGATTAAATATCATTAAATGGACTCAGACGCGTCCAACTTCATTACCCAGAGCGCCTGTTGCTCTTGAGTAATTGCTGGAGCTTGGCAGGAGGATGCAGCCCCGGGGTAGGGCTCCGGTCTGGCGGGGGCTGCCCGTGCCCGCCCTGCCTGGAGCCCCCACCTGGCCACGCCGGGCTGCACCCTCCTCTGGACGTTCTGTGGATGGGAGCGGCTCTAGGCAGGCATCATCGAGCAAGGCTGGCCCTGCACACGTGCTTTGTCCCGGCGGCCCTGCAGGACTGGTCTCCAGCTCCTTCTCTGCAGGTGAGCTTTCCCACTCTGAGGGCAGAGGCTGAGGCAGGATTTGAACCCAGGCCCGGCAGGGCCCCAAGCCCACAACCCCGCAAGGCTACCCACGGCCCCTGGATGAGGAGGGGCCGGGAGGACGGCTGAGGCTGCTGGGTCCACCAGCACTCAGCTCTGCAGGAAGCATGAGGCAGGCCAGGCCACCCAGAGGGTGCAGGCAGGGGACCTGGTGTCCTGAGGGCAGTGGCTGGCCTCCCAGGCCACCATGCAGGACCTCACTACAGCAGGAACTGCCTTCTCCTCTCTCGGCTTTGCACTAAGAAAGCAGGCAGCCCGGTGCTGTTTGACAGGGCACGGGCAGGAACATGGATTTAAACTCACGAATATCTCCCTTACCGATGCCTCCGATTCCACGTCCGAAATTCAACCCTTGGGGTTAAGCAAGTTCTGTGCAGGTTTCTCTTAAAAATGCAGATCTTCCAGGCACATGTGGGGTGGCTGCCGCCGTCTTATCTCTCCCTCCAGAGTGCGTCTGTCCCCAGGGCTGCGGCTGGTCTTTCATCTCCGCACGGGGTGCCCAGGGCCCAGCTGCTCCAGGACGTTTGTTGAATGAATGATTGGCACGTTCTGGGCAGGTGAGGCTCTGGGATCCTGGGGTGGTGGAAAAGGGAGGAGGAGGGTGCTGACAGCCGGCTCCAGCCTTCCCCAAGCTCCTCTTGGCTGAAACAGCGCATTTCCATCCCTGGTCCTTCTGAAGGGGAGAAAAAGTGTGTTGAAAAGAAAAACCGCTTCTGTAGATACAATGTATTCCTCAAATTTCCGGTGGTTTTAGAAACTTTGTATCTCTTCCTCGTTTCTAGAAGAGTGTCTGGCGCAGAGGAAAGCTGGGTCCCCCGGGGCAGGGCTAGGTGCAGGGCGGAAGCCAGCCGGTGGACGGGCTTTTCTGTAGTGCTCAGGCCACCGCTGCTAAGTTGATAGCCAGGACTGAAGGAGCCGGGTTATAAGAAGCTGCAATAGACACATGATGGCCGTCTTGGTGGTCAGACCACGAGGCACGGGAGGGTCCCAGCAGCACCTTCTGTGGCTTCAGTTCCCCATCTGCCCTCCTGGGCCCAAGACGGGCTCTTCTGTCTCTGGGGGAGGGGGAGGGGGGGAATGAGGTTCGGACTCAGGGACTCAGGGCTGTGCTGGCCGGGGGTCCCCCTCGGACTCCCTGCACTTCCCATTTCCCCAGCAGCTGCCCCTGGCCTGGGAAGGCCATTTCCTCATCTCCCTCCCCGCCGGGTTCGGGTCCAGGCAGCATGAGCCCTGTTTGGGCTCCTAGACACACTTCCCGTTGGTGCTCATCTTCCTCCCGTGTTTCAGCGGCTGGACATCCGTCGTGAGCTTGTCTGTGCGACCTGCAGAACGGCAGGGGGAGGCCAAGGAGACCGTCCTGTGGACCGAAGGGTGCACCTGCCCCAGGGCTGTCTGGGGGCTGTGCTGGCCTTGGGCGGGTTCAACTTGCTCTGGCCAGGCTGTGGACGCTGCTCCCCGGGGCCGCCCTGGAGGCTGCAGCTGCAGGAGCTGGGCCTGTGGACGGCCCGGTGGGTCTGGGGCTGGCGCAGGTGGTGGGCAGGGAAGCGCGGGGTGTGTGACAGTCGGCTCTGGGTGGGGAAGTGACAGAAACCCTCGGGAGAGCTCCGGCAGCGTGTGTGGAGCGGGACGGAGCTGGGGAGTCCGGCAGGGCCGTGTCTGAGCGGAGATGCTTGGCCGCATCCGGAACCAGGCGCCGGCGAGGGTGTGTGTGCAGCGGAGCTGGAGTCATCTGGACGGAGCTGGCCGCTCTGTCCCAGCTGAGCCCACCCTGCGACGCCGTGGGAGGTCAGGGAGGCAGCCGCGTGGCCGGGCAGACATGCGGGAAGCTGGAGGTGCCTCCAGGTGGATGCCGTCGTTTCCAGCAAACCGGGAAACCGAGGCCCAAGGATAAAAGGCTTGCTCAAGGGCACATGGAGAGTCGCAGGGGACGGGGCGCCTGGACTTTTCCTGCCCCACAAGGCTGCCTCTCCCTTCAGGCCCCGCCATCTCCTGCGTTCGGCTGGACTCTCCGCCTGGCGCTGAGACTTCTCGATTCAATCGCTGAGTAACACCAGACCCGCTTTGCCTCGGGTGGCGGCTTCTGCTTCTGTTTGGTGGACGCCTGCCCCCGCGGTGGCCTTTGTCACCACTCTGGAGCCGGCCCCCGTAACGCCAAACCCCCGTAACTCCAGCTCAGCAGCCAGCGGGGACCAGAACCAGCAGAAGAGGCCGTTCATTCAGCTCTAGCCGCGCGTTGGCGCCGGATTCAATGCCTCCTGTGCGGCGTCTCCTTGCGTCCTCCCAGGCGCGTGTTGTCATTGTCCCCGCTGTACAGAGACGCCGAGAAATTAATTCGCTCTCTGAGACCCCAGGACTCCCGTCTGGCAGGGCCGGGCTCCAGCGCAGACCTGCCAGACTGCAGGACTGGGACCTGGGCGAAGCAGCCTGGAGGGCGCTGTGGCTAAAAGAGAAATTTAATCTGGGTGCCAACGTTGTGCCCGGTGACGAATCCCTCAGCCTCTCACGGGGACGGCATTGCACCCGGGTTGCTCATGACGTCATCTGCTCACTGCCAGGTCTTCCTGGCAGGGCCGTGAGCTGCTTGAACCGAGGTGGCCTGTTGTATTCATATTTATGTCAGTGCATGGAAGCTTGTAAGTATTAAGTGCAGGGGGGATGGGCACCCACGCCGAGCCGAGCCGACTTCTTTGCAGGTAGCAGTAGAAAGAGAAAGCTTTCCTTACGGCGGGGTCGCTTGGCTGGAGTCCGTACGCCTGGGACTGCCTTCCTGGGAATGAAGTCGGCCAAGCGCAAGCTGTGAGCAGAGGCAGGCAGAGTCCCAAAGACTCAGCCAGTACTGGAGTCTGGCTTTCCTGAAGCCTGAAGCTTAGATCCACTTCTTTTTATTTGCAGAAGTCAATATATTCCCGTTATTGTTTGGGCTTCTGCCATTTGCCACTAAAATATCCCAGTTCGGGGATCTTCACTAAATCCTTTAACTGAATGGAAACTCCCCAGAATCCTGAAGATGCAACCCTGCTGCTGCCCATCCCAGTCCCTGGGAACCAGCTCCGCATCCTCCTGCTTCCTCCTTCTGGCCTTAGAGTCTCGGATACTCGGCCGTAGGACTAGCCGAAGCCAGCGGAGGAGGGAGCCCGGGGGCCGACCCCGCGAGCAATTAGCTGAGCGCTACAGGAGCCTGTTTATCTTCTCTCTGTCCTCGAGGCCACAGCCCCGGGGCCACGGTGGCCGTGAGCGATGGATCCGGAGCTGCCATTAAATTACAGACGTGTCCTCCGGTTATTAAGTCTTCGGAAAATCAATTCTTTATGGCCTTTTAATCAAGAGCAGATAAACAAGGAGAAGGAGCAGTGGGGAGACTCTCAAAGAAAACTCCAATCACTCTTCACGGCGGAAGGTGGAGAGGTCCCCAGCCCGAAGCCTCCAGGAGGCCGGGAGCCCTGGATCTCAGAGGGGGGCAGGGCCGGGGCTCCTGAGCCGGCAGAGAGGGGCTGGGAGGGGGGAAGGGAAACCGAGCCGGGGGTGGAGCGGGGATGGGGGAGCAGGTGATTCCACGTGAAAGCTGGAGCGTAGAAAACCTAGCTCGGGGCCGGGCGCGGTGGAATCCTTCAATTTTATGAATCTAAAGCATTCGAGGTTTCTTTCTGTTTCCCCTCAATATGCTTATTTCAGGGGAAAGTCTAACACAGGAGTCTGGAAACCACGGCCTGTGTGCCAAGTCTGGCCCCCCCCCGCCCCCGCTTTTGTGCATAAAGTTTTATCAGAGCACAGACACGCTCTGGCCTAGTTTGCACGCTGTCCGTGGCTCGCTCGGCGCTACCGTCGTGGCAGAGTTAGACAGCCGTGGCAATATCACCTGCAAAGACTGATTCCACCTTGAGTGTCTTGAACCGCCTGACAGATTGTCCCTGCCTCCAGTGGGGCAACTGGCCTTCGTCTTTCCAGCTTGGCCTTCAATGTGGAGGCCTGCTGAGCCCCGAGCAAGGGGAGAGCGTTCGCACCAGGGGTGGAGAAAGTGGCCCCGCCATGCTGGCTGTGACCAAGGGCAGGAGGCTTTGTCCCCAAAGGAGATGCCACTGAGACTGGACTAGAGAAACCAAAAGCAGAGAGACGGAAAACTCCTGGTCTCCGGGAGCGTGAGCAACACGCTAACGGCTGGACCGAGGGCTCACGGCCAGGGACCGGCCACGCCAGGTGCGCCGTCCACTTTCCTGACTGTGCCTTAACGAGGAAAACCGCGGCTCGGTAAACACCTTGGTGATTTAAAAACCCGAAACAACAACCACAAAAAACTTCCCCGGTTTCCAAAGAGGCCGCTTCTTGGGAAGAAAGTTCCGGATCCCCAGCACAGTCCAGAATGCCCCACTGTAACCGAGATGAGGGGCCCGGACCGGCCGGAGACCCGCAGCCTTGTGCAAAGCGAAGGGTGGTTATGTCCGGCGCAGAGGGCTGTTTGGAAGAATGACACCGTAAAGCCCCCAGGCGGGCCAGTGTGATCCCCCCGGCACCCGCGTCTGAGTAACCCACGCAGCCGCACAGAAGAGTAACCAGGTTTGAAATATTCCTTTAATAATACGTTTGCCAGATCAAATATTAAAAACAGGGGATGCGGGGAAGGAGCAGCGGTCTCCCCAGCAACATCAGCTCCGTAAATATTGCTGCCTGACGCCATCTGTGTAGGCTCAGAGAGACAGGTCTGAGAACGCGGCCAAGCCCCCAGACTGCTCGCCCTGCGTGGTGAGGCGGAAGGCTCCGGGCCGCCAGCACCACCTCACCTCTTGGTGCGGCGGCGAGGGCCATCCGTCAGCGGCAGGGCCGGCCTGACATCTTCCCAGAGGACGCGGCGTGTTTATGTATCTGGAGCCGAGCCTCCTCCGTCGGTGCACTGTCAGCTCCCGTCCCAGCCAAGCAGCGGGGAATTAATGATGACGGCGTTTGACTTTCCCAAGACCTTCCCTTGGCGGAGTTTGCGTTCATCTCGCCGGCACGTCTCCCAGGTCGGAGGCGGGAGGGGAGGTGGAGGCCCCGCCGCCAGCCCAGGTCCACGGTCGGTACCGAGGCGGCTCCATGGGGAGCCCAGGACCCTGCCGGCTTTGAGGGCGTGGTGCATGTACCGGGGGATCTCGGAGCTCTGGGGAGGGTCAGCTGTGCAATCAGAGGGTTGAGCTGCATCTCCTTTTGAGGCCACAGATATTTACGGTTGGATCCACGGCTCTGTGCTCAAGGGCAGGAGAAGTAATTGCTTAAAATTCCGTTGTCAGGAATAATCCTTTGCATATGAGTGAGATGCCCAGCTGCCTTGACCGGGGCTGTCTATGCCCGCCCGCAGCTGCAGGCGTGCGGGATTTTTGCAAGAGGGTTTGGGTTTGTGCCGGGGATCCAGGATTAGTCAACTCTCCGATCTGCAGACGCAGGGTCTAACCGACCCGCCCGCGATGCGCCTTCCTTGTCAGGTGTATAAAGACACTTGGTCTTGAGCTCGTGAAATCTCTCCGTTTCACGTCCGTGCTTTGCTAGAACAGTGACTTCGGGAAATACAGCTCAGAAAAAAATATGAAAAGGGTGGAGTTAGCCAAATTTTCCAAAGGTCAAAGCGCCGATTAAGTACCTGCCTGCCCTTCCTCATCTGTGAGGGCTCCTCTAATGGTTCCAGCCCGTGAGTGCTGTGAATTTGATCCCGACGATTGAGAGAGTCAAATGGGCTGGGCTGGGGAGGAGCCTGGATGGAGAGAGAGGTGCGTCCCCAACTCAGGTACCAGCGTTCAAGGATTGCCCAGATGCAGGTGGGCCCGGCCTCTCCAGGGGGGAGGGCCACATTGTCACCTACACTCTGGTCACCTCCCTTCTCCAGAGTCTTTCCCAACCAGCACAGAACCAAGATCTCCAGCTATGTGGGGTTTCCTGTCCCCTCCACATCTTGGCAGGCACAGGTGCAGCCAGGTGTTCATACCTGGGAGATTCCTGGGTATGGCCCTTTGCCCTGGCCCGGGGCCTGTTTCTAGGGTGATCTGACTCCGGTGGGCCCTGGTGGGGGCACATAAAGGCCATTCCTTGGCCACATGGAAAGCAGTTTGGGGCTGGGGTGTGTGGACTAGATCTCAAATCCCTCAGGGCTGCAGCTCCTGAGGATAGAGCCCAGCATCCCTGCAGGGGAGAACAGACGGGCAGAGAAGGCAGGAAGGGGCAGCCCCACTCACAAAAGGTCTCTCCCTTGCCAGAGGACCTGGGTGGGTGGCAAGCTCTGGGCCAGCTTCCCTGGGCACCCCGACCCTGCTGGAAAAGGGGGGAGGGTCAGCCCTGTGTGGTCTTTGCAGGTGGTCTGGCTAGAGGGTGAGCATCTGCGTGGTCAGGCCGCTCACCTCTCGGTCCCCCTGGGTCCCCAGCGACCCTATCTCAGCGTTATCTTGGTTGGTTTGCTCAGTCTGGTATCAGGGTTCTGCCTCCCAGTTGTGGGGTCCTCAGGTGGAGGGGATGTGGATACACAGGTGGGCACTGCTACCCTTAGGTCTAGGTTGAGTAGAAAAGTTGCTCCCCGGCCCCAGTGTGGGGAGGGAGCAAGCTGCCGCCTGTACTCCCAGGGCAGGGGCAGCAGCCACGGGGCACTGGTGGCTCTGAGGAAATTCCTCCCAGAGATGCCAAACGCCCCAGAGGGACTCAGGCCGCCGTCTCGGGGGCCAGGTGGCTTTGCCGTCTGTGATCAGAGGGGCTCATGCACCTGCCAGATATCCACGGGACGGTCTCCCTCCCCTGCTGGCGGCTCCACGGGGCCACCGTGTCCACGCCCACGAGCCACATCTCTGAGACACCACGGGGGGAGGCGTGTTCTCCGTGAAATGACGACATGTCTGATTCCACGGGGTGTGCGTGGAGGGTTTGCTGCACAGAGCTGCCCGTTAGGTCTACGCCATCAGTAAAAGCATCCTGGATAATAAATCATCATTTTGCGCTAAACGGAGAGGCGGCCCCTTCTCCGCACGGCCGTTCCCTTGTAATCGTGATAAATGGAACATCCCGGACAGGCGAATTTTAGCAGGCACACAAATGCACTCAGATTAATTAGATGGCATTTTTTAGAAAACTTTTCTCTTTTCTCCATAAATCTAAACGGGGGCCCCTAAAAGATAATCACCATCCATCCATTTACTGAAACGTATTATGACATAATAAAAGATTACGGACGGACAGGTGCGGTCAGGAGCTATGCTGGACGTTGCGGGATGGTGTGTAAACCGTCCTGAAGTGTGCGCTCGCCGCTGTGGCTAACGGGCCTCCTGGCAGGAATGCGTGTGCCGAGCGGATTGAAGAAACTGCGTGTACATTTCTACGTCTGAGCAGGTCTCTTAAATCTGCAATATTCCCCTCCGACCCCCAGCCCTTTCGAAAGCAGGGACGTCAGATTAGAGATATGCCGGTCACGCCTTCTGGCTCTGAAAGAGAAATAAAAGGCAGTGAGAGAAGGAATACCCCACCATGAGGGAAGCATACACCGGCCTTTACGGAAAATTGAACATTTAGAAATAGCTGAGCAGGCCGGGGGCAGCGGTGGCTCACGCCTGTCATCCTAGCACTCTGGGAGGCCGAGGCGGGAGGATCGCTCGAGGTCAGGAGTTCCAGACCAGCCTGAGCAAGAGCGCACCCCTGTCTCTACTAAAAAATAGAAAGAAATTACTTGGACAGATAGAAATGTATAGAAAATATTAGCCGGGCATGGTGGCGCATGCCTGTAGTCCCAGCTACTCGGGAGGCTGAGGCAGGAGGATCACCTGAGCCCACGAGTTGGAGGTTGCTGTGAGCGAGGCTGACACCACGGCACTCTAGCCTGGGTGACAGAGTGAGACTCTGTCTCAAAAAATAAAAAGAAAAATAGAAATAGCTGAGCAGCAGACAAAGGCAGGGATGAAGGATAACGGCAACTCAGAGCTCGATTTGTCCTGTGATCAGCGGGGAGAGAGCCCCGCCCTGGGCCCGCACGATCTCAGCCGGCCCCAGCCACCCCGAGACAGTGTCACCCCTCACCTGGAAACCAGACGGGAGCGAGGGGCTCAGGGAGGGGGAGTCATGTGCCACGTTTAGCAAATAAAATACGTGATGCCCAGTTCAATTTGCATTTGAGATAGACGATGCATTGTTTTTTTTAGTATAAGTATGTCCTATGCATAAAAAGCTATTCATCATCCAAAATGTAAATTTAACTGGACGTTCTGTATCTACCTGGTCACTCTAGCCCCAGATCAAAGCCACAGAGCGATTTGTTGGCAGCAGCAGCATCAGGACTTGAATCCACTCCAGCGTGGCCCTTCCGTGGCTTTGTCCCAAGTTGCCCGCACAAAGCGTCACCATTTCCACATCTCAGGGCTGCTCTCTCCCACCCAACGGGGGGGGGCCGTGGCCTCAAAAACACCCGCTTGACACCCTCGTTGGCTGAGCCCGTCGTGAGAACACAGAGAAGAGGTCTCAGGTCTCCACGTGGCTCAGAGACCCTGAAGCGGACACCGCGCTGTCTCCAGGGGCTTTGACGGAGGAGACGAGGCCCCACATGGAAGCCACCGAGACGGCACGTTCTTGCTGGCTCGGGCAGCATGGAGAAGGGGCGGCTGCCATGACCTGGCCCGATGCTGGTGGCCAATTGGGGGGGGGTGGCAGCCGCGCCCCCCTGGTCTCTTGGTCGGGGTTGGGGTCACGGCATCTGCGGTCGGTGGCTGCTCTCTTTCCAGCTTTGCTTCCGCTCCCTCCCTCTCTCCAGCCTGCGTGTGCCGTCCTGGAGCAGGAACCCATCACTGCTCCGCTATCCTCCCTTCCCAGCCTCTCCAAACCCCGGCAAATAAACTGCGGGTGTCCGTTCGGCGCACAAACGGTATTTGTTTCTCCTCGTCCGAGCTGTGGCACCTCTCTCGGTCCCGATAGCATCTGCGGAGGGTAAAACTCACGCCGGAAGGATCTGTAGCGTCTCTCCCACATCCTCTCTGATCTGCTCAGCTCGGGGAATCACACCCCACTGCCCACGTTTTCCACCCGCTAAGCAGGAATTGTTCCTCTGAACGCCTGGCTCGGGGACGGTGTGTGTTTAAAGACTGCAGTTAAGGGGCTGTC
>CAUYRT010049250.1:0-18676 GCA_963574885.1 Lepilemur ruficaudatus
TAATTGGCCAACTAAAAATATACAGAAAAAATTAGCCGGGCATGGTGGCGCATGCCTGTAGTCCCAGCTACTCGGGAGGCTGAGGCAGAAGGATCGCTTGAGCCCAGGAGTTTGAGGTTGCTGTGAGCTAGGCTGACGCCACGACACTCTAGCCCAGGCAACAGAGTGAGACTCTGTCTCAAAAAAAAAAAAAAAAAAAAAACCACATTAGAGGTGATTAAGAACATATGATCACTAAATTTAATGTGAGATACTAGACTGAATTTGGGGCCAGAAAAAGACATTAGGGGAAAATTGGTGAAGTTGGAAGAAAGTCTATAAATTAATTAACAATACTGTAACAATGTTAGTTTCCTATTTTTGATAATTATACCTTGGTTATGTAAAATGTTAACAAAAGAGAAAACTAAGTGAAGAGTATACAAGAATTCTCTGCACTATTTCTGCAACATTTCTGCAAGTGTAAAATTATTTCAAAATAACAAGTTAGAAGATGGTATTAAATGTAAATAAACTAAATATCTCAATTTAAAGACTGAGATTGTCATATTAACCAAAATAATAAATAACCCTAATGTCCATCAAAAGTAAACAAAATCATGGCAACATAAAGGAAGGAAGTACTGACCCCTGCAACACCGTGTATAAATCTCACAGATAATATGCTGAGCAAAAGAAGCCAACCAC
Organism: Lepilemur ruficaudatus; assembly: GCA_963574885.1. NCBI lineage: Eukaryota > Metazoa > Chordata > Mammalia > Primates > Lepilemuridae > Lepilemur > Lepilemur ruficaudatus. Next base: position 688 of record CAUYRT010049250.1, read on the forward strand.
CAAAAAGCTGAAAGAAAAACAATAATTCTGGTATAATTCTGTTTATGTGAAATTCTAGAACAGGCAGAACTAATCTAGAATGACATAAATCAGCTCAGTGGGTGCCTGAGTTAGCAGGGTGGTGGGGTGTGGCCATGGGGACAGGAGACAAGCAGACTTTCTGGGGAAGGGGAGCATCTCAGTTGGGGTGGTGGTTGCATGAGTGTATACACTTGTTCAAATTTGTTGCCCTGTATATTTATAATGCATGAATTTTACTGTATGTAAATTATACTTCAATAAAGTGGACTAAAAAGGAAAAGTAAACCGTATCTCTACCATTCAGCTGTGGCAACATAAGGCAGGGAGTGGAGAAAGAAATACGGACGGGACAGAGGGCATGAAGCTAAGGAACCGCACACTGCAAGACTTGCCCTAGCGCTCAGCTGTGGACGTCAGTTTATGATGTCTTCTCAGAGCCTGAGTTCCGTACCAAACCAGAAACACTGGTGTGCGTCTCCCTACCACACATTCTCTGAGGGCAGGCTGCCCGGCTTCTACGTGGGAAAGTGGGATGCCACTTAAGACTTTTCCTCAGCATGTGGAATGGGTAACAGGACACTTCAAGAATCTCACATGAAAGGAAATATTTTAAAGCTGTTTGGTAAGATTTTGACCAGGGTTCTTGATTTGGTTACAGTGTAACAAGATGTATGTACTGAAAATGCAGTATTATTGAAGTCAGATTACTGTCGCATTGACATGTTTGTGTAGTTTATTAATGCCATGTTTAAGTAAGAAAATAACAGGAACTCGATCCCTTCTTCCCAGACATAACCAAGCTTTTGATTATGTCTGCAGAACGAGTCACCGGCAGTTGCACAGCAGCATTTTTTGTGGTTGTTCAGAAGCATAATTAGAGCAAACATCTACGGGGTGCTTTCTATGTGCAAGGCCCTGCATTCATTTATAATTTAAGTGCTTTCCATTCATTTCATTTAATCCTCACAACAGACCTTTAAGAATTTTAACAGATAAGGAAACTGTGGTCAAGAAAGTTTGGATAACTTGCTCAAGGTCACCTCCGAATGGTAGTCATACTATCAGTGAGTTTTTGGAGCCAGGATTGAACCAGCACTGTTGTGCTGCAAAACTTGATTTCTGGTGCACTGTACATAAGATATCAGACTTCCTCTCTCATGATCAATATATTTGTGTTAATGTTAACAGTACTTTACCCGACATGTTTTCCAATGCCAAGGCAGTGAAACGGGAAAGTGTAAAATGAAAAAAGGAAAAGAAAAAAGAACTTTCACTCTAGTTATAGGATATAACTCCTTTTTGATCCTTTGTGATACTATTTCATCTTATCAGATAAGCTTCTATAAAGTTTTCAAAGACTTTCTCCTAGAAATAGGTAAATAATAAGCCAAGTGCCAGGTATGCATCACCACTGAGTCACCCGGGGCTGTGTTTGTCAGTGAATTTAAAGAAATAGAGATTCTACCCCACCCCCAGGGGTTATGTTTCCATTCTGCACATTCTACAGGTAGGAACATCATCTTACACTGGTCATAACCCACTTTACTACATACCATCTCACTTGATCCCAACAACAACTCTGTGAGATAAGCAGGGTTGTGTGTGGGGCTCCATTGTGAATCCATTTACAAATGAGGAAAGGGAACCTGTAGCAGTTAATGCACTTGCCCAAGATCCCAGTTAACACAGGGATGGAAATCCCAGACTTCTGACTCCCAGGTGGCTGCAAGGAGGCTGATATCCTCAAGCATCAGGGTCCAGGGTCTGTGGGACATTTGTAGTCTTTGCCTAGAATTTTCTATCTCAATTTTAACTTAGTCAATAGACATTCAACACAAAGGTGACACTTTACTCTGTTTGGCAAAAAACAGAAGCACATTTCCAAGGGAGCACCAACGTGCTCGAGGGAGCATCAAGATAGGCACGAGAAAATGACAACAGGTCATCCTAGTAAACAGTGATCAATTACTTTATTTCACCAAATCTAACATGTTATAGATTTGAAAATGTGCCATTATTTTGTATCATTAAGGAAGAAAAGCACTCCCCATTAAACTATCACAGGATATTGATTCTAAGATGCATCCAGATCTCAGATATGTTAAAATATGTCTTAGTATTGATGAAATACGGTAATTCAAGACCAGCTTTCTCAAATGGGGGACTATAATCTTTTTAGAAGTTCCAAGCTCATCAATTTGTCAGTAAGACTGAGTAGCAACAATGCCAGGATCAGCAGAGGGAAGAGACGGACAGAGATGAGGAAGGCATCACTTCTGCCATCCAGTAGACCTGCATCTCAGGCTGGGAGGTCCTGCCAGGAAAATTCCAAGAGCCTGCAGCTTCTGAGCTCTCATCAGCACTTTTGTAAAAGTAGTTGTCATGTAAGTGAATTTTCAGGTCTCCTCTGTCTCCTTAATTATCAAATCAAACCAAATATAAAACACTCAATTCTTCTTGACCAAACTCTGAGTAGGTATTTGAGCATCTAAGTGACAATTTCTTGACACTTCCAATTTTTTTCCATGAAAAGTTAAAGAAGGGAGCTAACATTGGTTGAGTACATACTACGTGTCAGGCAGTAGTACCCTAATTCACAGAAATCATCACATTTAATTCTCAAAATAACCTTAGGAGTTGGGCATTATTATAATTCCCTGCTTAAGGGATGAGGAAACCAGAGCTCAGAAAACCTAAGTAGCCACAGTAAGGTCAATCAGGCTCTGAATGGCCAGTTAGGACTCAGACCCAAGTTCCCCTGGCCCTGAAGGCCATGTGCTTTCCACTGGAAAGAGGACAGAAAGATGGCAAAAACTTGCAAAGGCTTGGAAATCACTGCTAGACTACACTAAAGTCTGGAAGGCTGATATTCTATTTAAACGACACAGTAGATAACAAAACCCCTTCTGTACAGGATACCTCATTCACGTTGGGGACTGTTCAGTGATCAGGATGGCAGCAGCAGGACTCATCTGGGAGCAGGAGACACATGCATGCTGTTTCTTTACCTGCCTGTCTCCTTGCTGGCTAGATGCGAACACCTTGAGGGCAAGAACCATGCCTGTGCTCCGTCTTCATCTTCAGCGCCCCTCACAGAGCCTGGCGTAGACCAGATGCATACAATGTAGGTTAAATGAGTGACAGTTTCCTAGTGAGACGTCGCAGTCTGTGCAGAGCCAGTGCCCGTGGTTTCTTTGCCTTTTTGGTTCATGAACTGCAGAGTGCATTACATCTTCACCACTTTTGTTTCCCTAAGGTTGTTTATACATACATGTGCAGAAAACACTGAAAAGGAATGTACCCCAATACTATCAATGAGAACTTGAAATTATCATTTTTCTTCGTATTTTCAATGAAAATATGAATGAATTAAAAAAATGAAAAAAAATTCAACGCTTTTCAGTGAACATGTCTTACTTTCATCAGTTGTGACAAACAGAGGCGTCCTCTGGTCACATATTTTCAGCAGCTGCCCCACCTCTGGTCTGGTGAGGGGGCCGGGAGGGGCAGGGAGCGACAGAGCAGAGGAAGGTCGCAGGTGAGACCCCTGCCTTCTATCTATTTAGTTCCTCCAGCAAATGTTTACTGAATACCCACTACGTGTCAAGCTTTGTGCTGTGTGCTCAAGACACAACTGTGAACAAAACAGACAAAAATCCCTGCCCTCGTGGTGTTTATATTCTAGCAAGGGGAAGCAGACAAGAGAACCAATATGTGAACTAGAAAGAGTCTGCACGTCCCTCGGTTATAGGCATGACGCAGAGAAACAGAGCAGAGAGGAGGGCTGGGAGGGGGGAAGGGCGCAATTTATATAGGAAAGCCCTGGAAAGCCTTGCAGGGGTGACTTCTGAGGAAGATCTGAGGAAGGTGAGGGAGTGGGGAGGAGGGAAGAACAGTCCTGGCAGAAGACACAGCAAGGGACAGAGCCTGGGGCAGAAGCAGGCCTGGATTGGGAGTGGGGGATTGCGGGACAAACAGGGAGGCCACCATGCTGTAGTGACGTGGGTGACAGATGAGGTCACAGAGGTAAGCAGGGGCTGGTCACCAAGGATGTGTAAGCCAGTGTAAGACTTTCACATTTTCCTGCATAAGACACAAGGCCACTGGAGGGTTTGAGGGAAAAAGTGACATGATCTGGCAAGTTTCAACAGGATCGCTGTGCTGATGAAGGCAGGAAGACCAGCCAGGAGGCTACTGCTATAGCTGGTGACTTGTTGCCAGACTGAGCTGGGATGAGGGAAGAGAAGGTGAGATGTGGTCAGGAGCTGGGCACATTCTGAAACTGGATTTGGCAAGTCCCTGATGGATGGGATGCGGGCAGGGAGAGAAGAGTCAGTAGTGACTCCAGGGTTTATGGTGCGAGCAACGAGAAGGATGAGATGGAGAAGGCCGTGTGCAGGCAGGTTTAAGGGAGAAGGTCAGAAACTTGATATCCTAGAGAAGATGCTGCTTAACCAACTGCACATGCCAGTCTGGAACTCAAGGGAGGCGAGCAGACAAGAGATGAAAATGTGAGATGTGTAAGAGTACAGGCAGTATTTACAACCATCGAAGTGTGCAGTTATACATCACTTGACAACAGGGACGCATTCTGAGATATGCATCGTTAGGTGATTCCGTCATCACACAAACATCACAGAGTGCACTTCCACACACCTAGGTGGCATGGCCTACTGCACACCGAGGCTCTATGGTATGGCCTATTGCTCCTGGGCTACACACCTGTACAGCATGCTACTGCACTGAATACTCTAGGCTGTTGTAACGTGGTGGTATTTGTGTATCCAAACATAGTAAAGGTACAGGAAAAATATGGCATTGTCATTGTATGGGACCACTGACGTACATGTGGTCTGTCATTGACCGAAACATCTTTATGTGGCACGTGACTGTATGTACAGAAGAGGTCCCAGGAGATAAAGAAAATCAGAGACCCTGCAGCCAGTGAGGGAGGAGGGAAACTAGGAGAGTGAGTGCCCCGGAAGCCAAGTGAAGATCCTGCATCAAAGAGGAGGTAGTAATGCAACCGCCCACTGGAGATAATGCAACTGGAGACCTTTTTCCTATTAGTTCTTTTCAAATTATATTCAATCAGGCCTTACTGGATACTGGTGCTGGGCAACCTGAGACCAAAGAGACAGGTAGAAGATGGTGCCAACAGTCTGGAATGACTGTTTCATTCAATGATGACCGAGTGCCCACAGTGGGTGGAGCACTCATGGAACTCCTAATCCAGTGCCTGCACCATTTCTCAATCTGGTCACACACATGAGTAAAATACACTCGTCCAGCAAGGGCAGCGCCTGAGGATCCAGCCTGAGCAAGGCCAGCTCAGCGCTGCTTCCCGCAGATCGGGCCTGGCCGGCTTCCCTTGCATTTCTACTCTACACTGCGCTCCCCTTGGTGCTGCATCCCACACCACCTTCGAAGTGCAGCATCACAAGGTGGGTCTTAGGCACAGGGTATGGGGGAATGAAAGACTTGGAGGTTTTAGAATACTGCACAATTGCTATTTGTCTGTAGTAGAAATGACCAGAACAAAAGTTCCTGAAGTTCAGGAACCATACTTATAACCACAGCACCTGGGACATGCCTGAATCAATATTTATTACACAAATAATTCAATCATCAACAGAAATCATTAAGGATGGCACACACCTTGGGCAAAGTGGGCCTATTTCTAGCAAAGAACATGCTGTACATTTACAAAGTTCATCGTTTCAAGGTCAGCAATAACATATTTCCTGAGCACCTTTTAGGCCCAGACACTGGTCTAGGGATGTAGTGGAGAACAAGACAAAGATGGTGTGTGTGGGGCAGCCATTCAACAAGTGTGCTGACAACAAGACGGCTACAGATGGCAGTAAGGGCTCCACGGGAATCAGACTGCAGTAGACAGTGCCTGGGGCCGGTGGCCACTCAGGGCAGGGCCTCTTTGCAAAGCTGAGATCTGAAGGATGGGGAGTGGCCGTCCTAGCACAGAGCAGAGCAGGAGCAATCCAGGCAGAAGAAACAGGCGCAAAGGGCCACGCAGTGTTCTCACAACTGCAAGGAGGCCGTGCGATGGGCGTGAAAGAGCGTGACACAAGGTGGGCTTGGAGAGGGAAGAAGGAGGCAGGCTGTGCAGGGCTGGGTGGACCAGGCAGTCGGGTCTGGGCTGCTTTCAGTTACTGTGAAAGTAAAAAGGGTATTCTTGGGGAAGTGTGAAAACTCCCTGTTAATATCAGGAATGAGACATAAAATGTGCAGGAAAGAAACTCGCAGGGTATAGCTAAATGTGTAATGGCTCAGAACTTGCCATCCCTTAGAGAAGCTGGGGTTAGGTTAGAGCAGGGATGGGGCTGGGTGTCACTGGGCCCCAGTTAAAGGACCTGACCCAACCCCCTAGATGTGGCACTCACCTCCATACTGGAAAAGAGGAAGCAAGTGGGTCTGCTCATCAGCCGGAGGCCCCGTGCCCATTAATGCAAGGGCACTAACGTAGGTCCCTGACGCACCCAGCCTGATGCCTGGGGCTTTGGTAGGGCTGACTCAGTGAGTTTAACCAGATGAAACCAAATGTCTCTAAGTGGGAATGTACTTCCAAGGCTGCCCTGTGGTGCTCCCCCACGCTCTTGTATTTTAAACCCTCCCTCTTCCCTCCCTCGCTTCCACTACCTGCTCAGCCGTTGGGCCCCCCCCCTCAGGCCTCTTCTCTTAATGGGCACACTGCTCTGTCTCACAATGCCAGACACACCTGCCCTAAAGCTGATTTTAGATATGACTTCACAGAGGTTACCTTTTTAAGAATAAGAAGACACAGTAAGTTAAGATTTTGAGAGTGACACATCTAGGGAATGTGTCAGCATTTGCCTAGTAAGGCAACGGCTGCATCTGAGATGGGGTCCACAGGACCTTCCTTCTCGGCCAGGGACTTGCTCAGTCCTCAACCGTGTAGGACCACATTGGAATAGAACTCTCCTGCCTAGAGTGTCTCACTTTCCCTTCTCTTCATGACAGCCAACACTGAACATCTGTCCTCGCCCCATCAGCCCACCAACCCCTATTCCCATCACGTATGGATCAAAATGACTTCTATGCCTGACTGTACACAGCCATGTCTGTGAATGTCATTTCCTTCGAGAAGTGATGACACAAGCCGACATAAGCAGCAGGCATGCAGGTGATGGCCCACATGGCACAGCCTCCCTCTCTCAATGCAGACCAGGTCCAGGGCAGAGCACCAAGGAGTTCTGACTGCCCTGCCAGGAGGCCCTCTCCAATACTGCCATGCTTAACGTACACTAATAGTCACCACGACATACCTCACAGCAACCATACGGGAAAGGCATAAAGCTACTGTTTCCAGTTTATAAGTAAGGAAACTGAGGCACAGAGAAGTCAGGTACCTGCCCTGCCTAAGGTTACATAGAAGGCAAGTGTTGGGATTCATCCCCAGGAGGTCTCAGCCTCTCCCGTCTCAGCTTGCTACTGCCTCTCATCTCAGTGTGTCCTCAACAGTGCAAGTCAGATGCCCTCTTCCCTCACTCACCAGCTCCTGCTCCGCAGTGTGATTTGCTAGTTCTAAACTTATATACATGTAGCATCTCCTTAAAGGTTTAATTACCTTGATTGCAGGTCTCAAACCTGGACAAGATTTCCATAATATATTTAGAAATTCGTTACTCAAATTTTCCCAAGAGAAACCTCTCAGCAAGTATGGGTGAAATCTACAATCTTAGAGATGAGTCTATGACAGGGACTCAACTGTGCTCCAAGCTCTCAAAGCGGTGAAATCCTCCTCCTGTCACCTGGGTGTCTCTGTCAGTACAAGAAATGGGGTGGAGGTGCCAGCCTCTTGCTCAGGTCCATCCATGGGCTAAGTCCAGGAAAAATTTGAATCCTGGTTCAGACCCGGGAAAGGCCACGAGTGCAGACACAACACAGTAACAGCCCGGAAGCTCAGTGCTGCTCTGCGGCTCCTTGTCTTAAACCCTGGGCCTTAACTCTCTGGGAGGAGAGGGGAGAGGAGCTAGCAGCCAACAGCACTAGAAAAGCTTTGTCACTTTACACTTTCATGTTATCTTTTTCACTCCCCCAACAGTACTCAGAGCAAATCTAAGGAGTGAACATTCGCAGATAACTAGAAAGTGACCTTTGGGGTCTAAAATTTGTAAACCAAGAACTTTTTAATCCACTGCCTTGTCTAACCCCAAGCCCAGCTCGTTTCACAGGCCTTGGTAAATCCACTTTGGATCCTTGATGAATGAGTCAGACAAGGGCATCCTTCTAGGAGTTAGCATTTCTGGGGCTCAAGGAAGCTGCAGATGAGAGGGGACTGTTAAACCCACTTAAGAATGGACGCCAGTGCCTCCCCCAGGAACTAAGGCACCAGCCCCCAAATCACCCAAAGCTGGAGATAGAGCCTTGTCATAAGCGCTGGGATGCCAACTAACCACAGAGGCCCCTGCCAGGCCCAAGCCCAAAGCCAGGAGCACAACCTGAGCCTCCTGCTCGACCACAGACCCTGCCTGCCGACCACGATTTGTGAAACAGCACCTCTGTGAAAGTAGCAGGCCCAGCCCTCCACCGGGTTGGGAGGAGGACACCCCCGCCTTTGGCCTGCCTCCCCAGCCCAGACCTATCCACAGCAGAGGGATTCCCAGACCTGAAAGAACTGGAGCTGTTCAAAGTGGGACAGATTCTTAGAACTGGAAGGGGCCTCTCAGGCAATCTCCTCCACCTTTACAGAAAAGATAACTGAGACCAGAGAGGAGAAACTACAACGTGCACCCTCCCCAGCAAAACCTCAAGAAAAGACAGTGATGCAAACAACAGGACATATGGATGGGTTGGCTTCTTTGTAGGTTTGGGGTGCAAAAGAGCTTCTGAGAAAACTGCCCTGTCCCTTTAAGGGCTGCACTGTGGCCAGCACTGCAGTACTCACGGGGAGGGCAGCCTGAGCCTGGCCTACGGCAATGACTACAGTCAGCACAGCCCCTGAGCAACCCTCGGCTTCTAGAGATCTCCGTGCAGGCCATCTCGAAGGTTCAGGGGAGAGAGTCTCCCCCTAGTACTGAACCAGATTCAAATCGCCCCAGAGGAAAGAGTTGAGAAAAAAGCCACATGGGTGGAGAAACAGTGAGGAGAGACACCAACTTTAGAAAGTCTAGAGGAGGATTCATTCAGTACAAAAAAGACCAAACTGCAACCACAGGGGCGAAGAAGTCAGGAAATGCTGCCACAGCAGCCAGGCCAGTGGTGAGACCGCGAGCCAGTGGGTCAAACTGGGATGGAGGGGGCGGAGGTTTAAATTTAGCCAGGTAAACAGAGCCGGCCAGGGTAGAGAGGGCTGGTAGGAGCAGCACAATCACCTGCTCTGCAGAGTAGGGGCATTTCTCCTGAAGAGAAAAGTTCAGCCAGAACTGTACACAGCCGGCCCATTTTCAGGGCTTCCTGACATGCTGCTTGGGGCAGTGCACGGGCTGCACCTTGGAGATGGACAGGTGGCCCAGATTAAAAACTAAAGATCAGGCCTTCTCATCTTTACCACAGTATCTACGCCCAGCCTCTGCTGGATTTTTCTGGACTCCTGGATACAATTCGAAAATGCTCAACAGAAACCAGCCAAGGGCGCCCTGACGTGGTGCTCCCCCACACTCTCAGCACTTGTGGGCTGACATCCATTGCTGTCCTAGTCTCAAGAGACCCAATGTAGTTACAGACACAACCACAGCACTCTGAGGATCGTGTTCAGGTGAGGGGCTGGAAGAACACTGGACTCTGAAGACCTGTCTGGAAGGTTAAGGAGATAAATGGCAGGCAGTAGGGAAAGGAGCCAAGGCGAAAGCAATCAGGATTGTGGACACAAAAGCTCTTGTGGGCTCACTGGTTTCTATTTCAGGGAAGACAAGGACTATCACTTCATGTAAAATTCCCACCCCACCCCCCATGCCAGAGATGCCAGACTATGGCAATCCAGAAACCAGCAGAACTATCCCAGAAGTGGAAATTAGAACAGACCAGCCTGGTCCTCTGCAAATAAGAGCAAACAAAAAAATCTTTCAGCTCCCACTAGAGTAAGAGAAGCGTGAAATACACAGTGAAGAACAAGCCCAGGTTTTTCGTTTCATAGCATATGGCTCCCGGCAATCACTTAGGCTTTTTGGACAGAAACATTTTTAGATAAGGCTTGTTTTGAGCCAGTAAGAACCCCTTGGCGATATTACAACCACCAAATGAACTAAAGAGGGGACTAGTTTCAGATGCCCTGGGCAAACACATAGACCCACATGCTCACTCACACTCATACTCAAAACACGTGAGACACCTGAGCCTGGGGAAGCAGGAACTCCACAGAGGGGAGAGGCCCAGCCAGCTCCTCCTGGACAGAGCCACAGTGTGCCACAAGCCCTTGGCGGATTGTCTTTGAGAAAGAAAATGAAGGGGGGCTGCCTCTCCTGGCTACCTTTAGGTATCTACCCACATGTTGTCCCTTCAGTTTCCTTTACTTCCTTCACCCCCTGCCCTGGTGTCAGCGCCACTGCACCTGTTAGGGAGGAGCCCTGGCTTTAATTATGCCTCTCTCCCTGGATCTGACAGCACCACGAGGACCCCAGCCTCATCACTCCTCTCACAACTGCACACAAGTGACCTCTTTCAGTGTTGCCCTTCCACCCAAGGAGACACACCTGCTCCTTCTTGCTATTTATAACCACAAATCTTGTGTGTCAACGAGAGAACAGACACTTTTTTGAAATGGAAGAAAACCACCACTTGGCCTTCCACCTCTAATAAGTCATTGTGTTTGCCGGGACTTGTGTGTGTGTGAGTCTACGCAGGCGTGCAGGTGCAAGCTCTGGGCCTGGCATCCACTCTATGCGCGAGACCCCCGGTCTTGCCTTTGATAAGAACTGCACATGTGATCAGACCACACGAGCAGCTGGATGCAGGCAGGAAAGCGTCCTCAGGCCCCGTGAGGGTGAGGGTGTGCCTGCTGCTCCCTGGGCTCTCTATTGCCTTGGGGGTTAGCCACAGAGGGGGTCACCCTGAGCTTCCACCCATGTGCCTGCATGAGTGCTGGAATTTGGCCAGGGGCATGATCCTGCCCTGCTGACCCAGAGTTTTCTGCTCCCACACTGATGGCATGGGCACAGACGTCCCGTCACAACTCTGGCAAGTGGGCACATTCCCTGGTGACTGGAGCAGTTCAGAGGATTGGTAACATGATCCTGAGTCCTTCTCCTCCAGGTACCCGGCTGAAACTCTGCCCAGAGTGGTAGCAACTGAAACTGTTGCCAACGTGGCCAGATGGCAAAAGCAGTGGAGAAAGACCCTGGTAAAGTGAAGAGCAAACTGTCCCCCTCCCCACTCAGCTGAGTGACCAACACAGGGCTGGAGCCACCTTAATCTTCCTCCCTGTGAAACAGAACCACTCCTGCTCCAAGCGCACTGAATTGTGTCTTACAACGACTTGCAGGACTCAAATATCCAGAAGTGGCTTGGGATCCACTGAGGCTCCACGAGAAGATGGTGAAAGAGGTCACCTCCCACTTCTCCCACGGCAGGGACGGGTGAGGCCGAGGAGCAGAGGAGCAAGAGAGGAAACACAGAGCTCGCCCACCACGTAGGACTCTACCTGCCCTGGCGCGGACAGGAACGCGGGCACCAAACACACACTGCTGGCGGGTTAAAGTAATCCAGATGTACTCCTCGCCGAGTCTGCTTGCCCGGCGCGGACCTCAAGCCGAGGGTTCCAGCTGGGCCCGCCCAGGCCCGGGAAAGCGAGCGAGGAGCTCGGGCTCACGCTGCTCGCACAGCCGCGACGGTGTCGCCGCCGGGCGCCGCGCCTCGGTCCGCGGAGCAGCGCGCGGGCGCCCCGGGGGGGCGACCGGCCCGAGACTACCTGCCCGGCCGGGAGCGCGCCCTCTGCGCTGGGGACCGCGCGCTCGCGGGAGGCAGCGGCGGCGCGGCCGAGCGCCCGGCGTCCCAGCTTTGTTCGCGGCCCGGCCGGGCAGGTCCTTCCCCCGGACCCGCCGCGGACCCGCTCCCGGGAGAGCACCGCCCGTCTCCTCGGGGAGATCCGGGCCCGCTCGGGACCCCGGGCGGCGCGCGGCGCTCCTGGCAGGCGGCGGCCGCAGCGGCGGCGGCGGCTCGGGCAGCGGGGCCAGGACGAGGGCGGCGGCGGAGGCCCCCGCAGACCGTCTCCCACAGCGGCAGCGGGCGCTTACCTGCATGGCCCGCCGCTTGTCAGGCCCGCGGGCTCCGGCGCGGCCCGGCTCTTCCAGCGCGCGGCTGCGCTGGGTCGCCCGGGCGCCGCGGCGCGGAGGAGCGGCCCAGGGGACGACCGGGGGCCCTGGCCCGCCGGAGGGGCCGGGGCAGACCCTGCCCGCTCCTCTCAGCGCGCGGGCCGCTCGGGCCGCCGCACCGGACTCCTCATCCGCGGCGGGGGCACGGGCGGGCGTGCTCCGTTCCGGGGGTCCCGCCGAGGCGTCTGCTGGCCCCCCAGATGCTGGGGCACCCCCGCGGGCCCGTGGAAGCCGGCGCGGGCAGTCCTGGCTCTCGGAGTCCGCGCTCCCTCCTGCCGCCCGCAAGGCTCCCTGCTCCGCCCGGGGACCCCGAGCTCGGCCCGCGGGGGAAGTCGGGGTGCGGAGCCCCCGGCGCAGCCGGAGGGACGCCCTGGGCCGCGCGCCTGGCTCGGGCCGCCGCCGTCGATCGCCGCTGTGCTGCGCGCTCTTCTCCGGGGCACGAGACCCGAGGAAGTTTCGGCCCCAAGTCGGCTGCGGGGCGGGCGGCGGCCGCGGCGCGGAGTGAGGGGCCGGCGCCGGGCGAGCGGACCCCAGGGCTCCGCCGCCTCCGCCCCGCCCCCCGCGCCGCCTCCCCGCCCCCGGCAGCCACGCCGGCCCGGCTCGCTCCTTCCCACCGGCCGAGCCCGCGGCTCCTCTCCCGAGGGCTCCTCCCAGGCGCTGGGACCGTCACCTCCGCACCTGCCTCCGGCCGCCCTCAACCCCGGTGTCCCGCGGGGGTGCGGATGGAGAGCCCCCGCCGCCCAGCCCCATCCCCGGCCCACACGCCCGCGGCCCCCTCCTGGGGAACTCGCCCGGCCTCCGAAAAGACCGGTGGGCCCCCAGGGCGGGCAGCCCCCGGGCGCCCGCGATCCCGGCAGGAGCCCACCCACGGGGCTGCGGAGCTAGCGGCGCTGGGCCTGGGGCAGGGCTACGTCGCCGTCTCTCAGACTTGTGTCGAACACTTCCATGCGGTCCATCTTCCTTTGAATGATCTGGGAGCTATTTTTTCACTTTGCAAGCCCAGGTCATTTCCTAGAACCTTTTCCTACAGCACGCAGCCCAGACAGATTTCTGGGACTGGAAAGGTTTAACTTGGGAAGTGCATTCTCTGAACACTTCTGTCATGGCTTTAGGACTAAATTATTCTCCTGACTTTTAATGAAGAAACTGAGGCACAGAAAAGCGCGACGACTAGCGAGCCCTTAGTCACTAAAGGAGTTAGTCACCTGAAAAGGTCACACCGAAGTTTTAAACATTGTATTGAGGTCCCGAGTCCTGTTACAGGTTACCTCATAGCACACCTGGGTGAGCTGTCCAAGAGGGTGCCCAAGAAGGTGAAAGGAGTCAGCCACCGCAGGAGTCACACTCCAGCTGCTGGACTCTACTCCAGACCCTAGAAACAGGGGCCTACGGAGACTGCAGGCATGCTCTGAGGCCTGCTCTCCAACTGCTTTTTCTTTCACATTCTGAAAACCCCAGTCTCTTCCCTGAAGGAGTAGGAGATCACCCTGCTAAAGAAATTGCCTTTGAATGCAGTATAGTGAAGGGGCAAAAACAATAGTAACAATCAAAGTCTTTGCCTTTTCTTAATTAGTAACCAAACAAGGTGACAGCCTCCCCCTTTCAGTGGGGGCAGGGGCAGCAGGGAGAGTCAGGGAATAGGTAGGACCAGGAACCCACCACATTGGTTAGGCAATAAGGAGCTATTGTCCTCTGGATTTTACAATAAGGAGAGCAAGAGCTGTTTTAGCCAATACCCCACTAATTAGAGGGAAAGGCTTCCTTGGAATTGTGCTGGCTTGGGCCAGAGGTGCACTGTGACTTTTCTCACCTCAGAGTGAATGGGGTTTATGAGACCAGGTCTAGCAACCTTAAATGAATGACCTATAATTGTTGGGGGAAGGGGGACCTGCCTTCACCAAGGGGAGCTAGTTCAAGGCTTTGTCTTCTGGGACAAGGAGGAGAGCTGGTCTAAAGCAGGCATAAAAGCCTTGAATGCAGGTTGCCAGATTACAAATAGGCTCAGTTCCTCTCTTCCATAGAATAAAGCATCAGTTCTGGGGTCAGGGGCCCTCCATTGTGGGAGGTCAAGGGAAAGCCTTGTTCAGGAGACCCTGATCATTCAGAATGCAACCTGGGAGAATCTGGGGGTTCACTTCCTAAAACGTTTGTTGAGTTCTAAATGCTCAGAGATGACTGACACCAGTTCCTACCCCAGGAAGTTGACAGTCTAAAGAATGGGATGTGGGAGGCAAACTTCTAATTTGAAAAGCAACAAGGGGTGACTTTGCTTGGCCCCAAGCTGACAAGCCAGGACAGAAGGTGGCAGATGACAGCAATCCCAGCTGAATGTCCTGCAAGTCCCCTACCTCCTACCATCTCTGTCCAAGATGAGTCAAAATGTATGGCACAAAGAAGGAAGCTGCAGTGCCCCCAGGAAAGGAGCTTGTGGCTGAGTAGCTGGGAAAACATTTGAATGAAGAGACAGCAGAGATGTGGGCCAGATTCCCAAGGGAAGTGGTGAGTGCCCCATTGCTTGAGTCACTGAACTGCCAGGGAATCTACCTCAGACTCTGGAGACCAGCGCTGATGGGAATGTGGACAGTTCTTACCCATGTTTTGTCTGTGACTGCTAGGTGGGGCCTCTTGCCTTCTCTCCTAAGTAAAACATCCCAACTTGGCATTTATGATTAAAAAGAAAAGGAAGGAAGGAAGGAAAGACAAGAGAAGAGAAAGGAAAGGAAGAACAGTGGCTTTATGGAAATATTTAATGATTCCTGCTCTGTTTATTGGAGACATTGTTCCCCCCTACAGGTCATGCCCTGAAGGCCATCAGCCACAGCAAGAGGTCCCTTACCAGCCAGAAAGTCTAACAAAAACCCTATTGGAACTAGAGAGGCTTGAGACTCCTCCATTTTCTTAGATCTCAGTGGCTTTTCTGCCAGTGTACATGTAGGGCTGACCACCGACCCTCAAGTGGTGTATTCTTAGGTCAGCTGCTCCCTCTCACCATCCCCAGCGCAAGGAGGAAGAGTCTCAGGCAGGGCTGTGGCCCAGCTGCTGCTGTATGCCCAAGGAAAGCATCCCTGTTGCAGGGCAATCCTCTGCTCAATGCTAGACTGTTTCTCTGGCACCTTTCAATGGGTTTGTTTGGGATGCACAGAAAATTCCTTGGGGGAACCAGCCCGCTGAGCCTTCAAAACCCAGAACAAGGCAGCGAGGCAAAGCTAATAAAAAGCTTTTCTCCCAAAATCCATTTGCAGACACTCCTATTGCCCGTGTTATTGTGTTACTCAGTATTCATTTTCTGCTGGTTCTCTGGATATGACATAGAAATCACTGTTTTTCTAAGAAAGAGGGCTTTTAAAAACCCACAGAATATGACCCAAATATCCAGACACCATCCCTAGATTGCTACCATGAACTCACAATAGCCAAGACGTCTCATCAGGGGAACTCTAAAAGCTGAGGGCAGCAGGGCTGATAGGAAGAAAACTGCTGTCGTGAGTTCCAATCTAGCTCTGCAGCTTACTTGTGGAGGAAAAGTTCCCACTAAGATGTCAATAGTATAAAAAAAATTTTATAAAAGCGGAAGAGGGCTAACCTGTTGATAGTTCTTAACACCTGGTATGTGCATAGAGCTTACCAGCTTGTACACTGCTTTTCCATTCTTATCTTAATCAAGGTCCATCACAATGATGACAGTCCCAGTCATCTTGCTTGGAGGGTTCTCCTCTCACTACCTCTCCCCCAGAGAGTGGCCAGTGCCCCCCAAGGAGAAGACCAAATGTCACTGCTGAGCAGGTGGGCTCCAAGTCAGTCCTCACAGGTGAAACCCAGACATCACCCGTGTGATCTTGGGCAAGACACTGATCTCTCTAAGCCTCAGTTTTCTCATCTGAAAGATAGTGGTGGTGAGGTCACCTACCTCATGAGAATGTGAGCACTCAATTAGGTAATAGAGATAAGGAAACCAAGCACCATGTCTTATGCATTGTATATACTCAATAAATGTTAATAATAGTATCATTACTATTAAATAGATATGACCTGATTTTCTGTTTTCCTTCTCTAGTGTTGTTCTCTGTTCTTGAACTTCTGGATTTTAGTCCCCATTTTTTTCTCCTAAGAGAAGACAGAGTCTTCAGTTGCTCCTTTAATGAATTACAGCTTTACAAATATCTAGAATGAAGCAGTTGAAGATGTCGCTAAAAACTGACAAAATCTAGAGACCCCAGCTGACTGGGATGGGAAGAGTTTCGTCATTTCATCAGTATTGTGTGTCAAGGTCCCATAAAGAGATAATGGGAAGTACTAATGAACAAGGTCCTATAAATAAACTGCTCAAATGCTTGACCAAAAAATAAGGTACTCTTTGGAATTGTGATTGGGAGGAAATACTATTTGCCCTTTTGAGCTTCTAACATCCCCATGTCCTTCTCTTTTTTCCCCTTCTCAACTTGGATTAAAGTCCTTTAACACATTCTATACTGAGGGACATTTCAGGGGAAAGGAGACAGGGTGCTGCCCTCGGGAGCTTTGCTCTCATGGTGAGGCCAGGACACAAACAAATGGAAGCAAAACAAATAAGACGCCCGTGTCCCATAGCGCAGAGGCCAGAGCCCTGACAGCTTAAGGCCACCAGGTCTAAGAGTTGGTGGCCTGGGCTCCCCTCCTCTTCCTGAGGAGGAGTTGGTTTCCCCTGGCATGTCACGTCCCCTCTCTGGGCCTCAGTGTCCCTACCTGTAAGGGGTATGGGTTTGGCTAAAACACCCTCTAGAGTGAACGAACCTATAATTCAGTTGAGGGGGAAATCAGAAAGATGGAGGTTTGAGTGAGATACAATAAATTTGACTTCATATCCACTTGGTTTTGAGTGTTCGTAGGGGCATTCAAGTGTTGACAGCAAAAGACAGGGGACTGGAGGGGGTGAGAGGTCAGGGAGGCTGGAGACGCAGTGTCAGGTGAACTGACACTGGGAAAGCAAGCAGCTTTGAAGAGATGGTGAGAAGTTGAAGGAGGAAAAGGAGAAGAGGGACTTGGGGGTGCAGGAAGGGCCCTGGGGTCAAGTGATGTATTTTCCACAATGAGAGAGCAGTGAACAAGCTCAAGGCAAAGTGAAGACAAGTGAAGAGGGGTGACAGTTCCTGTTGCCAGAAAGGGTGAGGGAGCAAGACCTCCCGTAGGGCATAGGGCAGGAGAGGGAGCATTCTGGAGCATTCCCCTTCCCCCTTGTGGGAGACTGTTAGGAGGACAGAAAAGGCGGATGCCAAGGGAGAGGGCAGCGGGAAGGCAGTGGGGCTCCTGCAGGTGCACTGGCATGCCCCCTCCAGCCCGTGGTATGGCCAACTGCTCCAGGGCAGCTGCAGTGTGGGGGTTGCAGCTAGGCCGGGTCACCAGAGGGTGTGTCAGGTCATTCACTCACAGACAGCTCCCTGCAGGGCTTCCTAGGGCACTGGGGGGTTGAATTGCTGGTTTATCAGAATCTCCTGGGAAAGAATTTTTAAAATACAGTTTCTCAGGCCGCATCTCTGGCCCTCTACATATGTGTGGTCAGCAAAAAGCGATAGCTTGACTTCTTCTGTCCTCATTTGGATCTCGTTGATTTCCTTCTCTTGCCTGATTGTCCTGGCTAGGACTGCCAGCACTATGTTGAATAGGAGCAGCGACAGAGGGCAAACTTGTCTGGTTCCAGTTCTAAG